>CABFOV010005941.1:0-37343 GCA_902141375.1 Timema poppense | reverse complement strand
GGGGGGGGGGGGGGAGGGGATAGAGAGTAATAATAATGTGCTTTTATAGCGGATAACATTTTTGAGATTGAAAAAAGAGTAGGGAAATGTAATACAGCTGTCCCTCGCATTACGCGAGTGATTGGTTCTGATAAATAATCGCGTGACACTAAAAGGCATAAAGGGAATTGATATCAGCATGGGTGAGATAAGGATTACTCCAAATGAAAAAAGTAAATAAAAACCAAGAACTTCTAAATGAATGCAATTTTTATTAATTTATCTAACTAGTACAATACTATAAGTAGCCTACACCTTTTGTCAATCTTCAATCCCATGAAATTTGTAAACAAATGCAATTTTTAATAAATTTATCTAATTAAAACAATGCTAAAGGTACACTTACTGTTACTCTTCAATCGTATGATAAATTAATTAGCTCTGTCAAATCTGGATTATCACTCTCTTGAAGGCCCTGGGACGGTATTCTCTTGCTCTCTTGAAGGCTCTGGGACGGTAGCTCTTGCTCTCTGGAAGGCCCTGGGATGGTAAGCGTTTGCTTTCTTGAATTCCCTTAGACTGCAAGCTCTTGCTCTCTTGAAGGCCCCTGGGAAAGTAGCTCTTGCTCTCTTGAAGGCTCTGGGACAGTAAGCGTTTGCTCTCTTGTCTTGAAGGCTCTGGGACGGTAGCTCTTGCTCTCTTGAAGGCCCCTGGGAAAGTAGCTCTTGCTCTCTTGAAGGCTCTGGGACGGTAGCTCTTGCTCTCTTGAAGGCCCCTGGGAAAGTAGCTCTTGCTCTCTTGAAGGCCCTGGGATGGTAAGCGTTTGCTTTCTTGAATTCCCTTGGACTGCAAGCTCTTGCTCTCTGGAAGGCCCTGGGGTGATACGCTTCTGCTTTCTTGAAGGCTCTTGCCTGACAGCTATTTCTGTCGTGAAGGCTCTGGGTTGTTAGATTGAAGATTTTCAACTTTTTTGATGAAATAGTAAAGACTCACCTGACGGGTAGCATTCTTACTCAATCTATAGAGTGATTTGTAGCAAGTCAGATAACCCCATTTCTCTTGCAATTTTAGCACTTATATCCATGTTAGGATCATTCTCTTCAATGATTCTAATTGCACTGTCAATGTGCTTAAAAAAATTCAGCAATTTGTTTTGTTGAAGTTGTTTGATAGGCTCAACAACACATAACTGTTCCTCTTCATCCTTTATGGCATTCTCCATTTCTAGAAGATCTTCATTGGTGAGTTCTATTGGCTGGGATTGGAGCACTTCATCCACGTTTGCTTGGTCTACGTCCTCAAATTCAACATCTTGCTATGCCAACGATGTCATGTCTTGAATTGGAGAGCTCGTGTTCAAGATCAAAATCATGAGAATCAGAAAATTATGCCAAACATTTTTCCAAACTCCCTTAATACAAGACTGTTTAACTGTTGCCCATGCATCTCCAATGTTGTCAATACCATCAAACTGTACATTAAAGATATTTGTCCTCACCGGAATGTGCGTGCACAAGGTCACGTCACCAACACACAGGGTGACTGCGAAATTACAACCGACCATTAATTATTTTTACTATTTCTTAATCGCATTATAGCAAAAACGTTAAAGTAATATTGCATATAACGAGAGATACCTGTATTTAACGGTCCAATTGTGCCTTTTTCTTATTTATTTTAGTCATGCCAAACTTTAAAATTAATATACACAAAACAAATTAAGACAATTTTTATCTGATGTGGCTTAGCTAAAAATGATGAAACACAGAAAATTAAAGTAAGTTTCCATACACCTTTGTCCTATATTAGTTACTAGCTATATAACCACTAACTAGTTTTGTAATTTCAAAATTGTTGAGCCTCTCGGGGTATGCATTCAGCAGACACAGGTGATTTAGTATAAATTGCATCATCGTGGAGCGAAGATAGTTTTTTTATGCGTACAAGCATTGAAAAATGTCTTTCTGCAGTATCTGATATAGCTGGTATCACTATCAGAGTTTTCAAACAGTGTGTGCTCCAAGCACATTTTATTTTTATTATGTTACCTAAGTCTGAACTTTGTATGTTACGTCAACAAGATCTTTACATTATATAAAAGTTTTACTATATTATTTTGGAGGGAGCTAAGTTAAATTTTTGTGTTTAATTTCAGAAACGTAAACAAACCAGATTGCTCCACATTTAAGTTTACGGGAAAATATTATTAACTTCTTTTTTACTTACGAAAATAATGTTTCAAAATACCTCTCACTATATAAAAACTCTTTTTAGTATGTGTTTGAGAGTAACAGAATAGTTATATACCTGAGCAATTGCACATAATCATTTAAACTACAGAAACAGTCCAAACTCACGGTGGCCATCATTGTTTGGAGGGAGGAACGTTTGCTAGCGCAAGTGGTGCCATAATATCGACTGTTGGGAATAAGTTCAACTATATAAAATCCATCGATATCAGTGAAGTAATCGACTTTCAAGAATATATAAATAGTCACGCTTTATAGGGCTATCGACGACCCCTATTTGCCCATGGTTTTGGAAATAATGGAACTCGGCCAGCGTGTTCGGTGTGTTTGAAAGAATCACCTGTTTTGTTTTTAAAGTAATCATAAAATTATGACTACCAAATTTTAAAATTATACTAACACATTATGTTTAATCTATATACTCTCTCTTTTAAATAATTTACTGAATAAGATACTAATTTTATTCAGACAAATAGAAGGTATTTTGTATATCATATTTTTTATAATTATGTTTGGATTAAACAAAATTAATTTGGTATTATTACCAGTTAAAATAAGACTCTCAATGGCATAATTTCGTAAAATGGTTAAAAAATTGTAAAATATGTAATTTTAATATTCACGTAGAATTTTTAAGAATAAATATATATATATATATATATCAAGAGATTTAGTCTTTCTCTAGCCATTAAAAAAAAAGTCCTGCAAACTAATTTTGTAATTTACTTACTATATTAAGGCATCCTGTATTTGATGATCTCAAAATATGAACAATAACTTAATTATTTTATTTCCTAGGGTGAACTAAATGAATGTGTGTAGTGTTTAAAAGCTTTATATTACATCCCAAACACAGGTTTACAAGGTTATTTAGGGAAATTACTTCTCAGAACAATTAAAATCTCTAAATCTATTTTTTGCATTGCAATTATTAATTTTAAAAGATGAAAGAAATAATTTTTTTTATTATGTTTTCACTTTACATCAAATGTAGGTATAATTTGCTACCCACATTCAAAAAGGTTTTATGTATAAATGGTTGTTAACAAATTTTGAATAAAAAACGAAGGCCAACTTACATAATTACATACTGAACTAATCAACCATATCATTAAAATGGTAAAACTTTGCCGCTAAGGCCGTAATTATTTTCTCAAAATGTTTTTGAAGCACCTGTCGATATTTTTTAGAGACTTTTTATTTGATATTATACTGGTTTTTTTTAGAAGCGCGTCATATTACCTATTCAGGTTGTATTCATAAGTAATAATTACGCTAATGATTTATGTACGAGGGAGGATATATTAACAGGAAGTGTATCCGCAACTGTGTTGTGGTAGAGTGGAAAACTATCTAGAAAGAACAGCCCTTAGTACACCCGATTGAGATTCGGATATCGATCTTCCCATCACCGGCAGTCTAGTCTATTGCAAGGGTAGCGCCTTATACCATGCGGCCACCGGAGAAGGTTTTATAAATAGTTTCTCCAAACAAGAGTGGAAAAAGCTATTCTCTGTTCCAAGAGGGGAGGTTGTAATTGAACACCCCCACTAATCATCACGTATGTAGTAGTAATATGCCAGTTGTAGATTACTGGTCGGTTGAGTTCATACAAACTAGACCTAAATGAGCTCATTACGACCAACGTTGTGCATGGGAATACATCATCCTGAGAACTGAGAGGCTTCTGCCGTGTCGTGGCCAAGTTTTACTCCAGGTAAAGTGTGCAAGAGTGAGTGAGACGAGTACATCCTTGAGAAAATTGCGAAACAAACACACGCTGCTGCAACGATAACTTCCATGGTTTGTCTGTCTGTCTGTCTGTATTTGTTCAAGGTGATGTGCGAGTGAGCTGTGTCCTTCTTGAAAACACACACACGCACACACGCACACAGGCTGAAGTAGCCATCGGCATGGACTGGAGCTTACAAATCGTAGCTATATTCTCACTAGAGCTCACAAAATTAGATATTTTACTTTGGAGTGAGTATTAAAGTAAACTCACTAATATAAACAATTCATACAAGCTGTTTTTTTTAAGAAAGTTAAATAATTAAAATATTGTCTTTGATTTTTTTTTCAGTCAAATGTTAAAAAAAAATTTTTTAAGTGTTTTACTATTTACGATGTAACTGTTTACTGTAGAGAGTACATATTTGTACTCTTGTAACATCAATTATAATTCAGAGTATTTCAGGTAGAGTTTGTAATATTATTTAGAAACGTTTGTAAAATAAACACCTTATAGAACTTTAATTATTTATGAAGGTGACCTGGTGGTCTAGGGGTAAGGTGTCAGACTTCTGTGCTGGCGGCCGGGGTTCAATCCCCGGTCCCGGCACAGATTTATCTGATTACCAAACGCTTCCTTCACCTCTGACAAGACATCTTGTGAATGTGGGGAATGCCAGGTCTCCACCGTGGTTCGGATTCCACGTTAAACTGTAGGTCCTTCATTTCACCTCACAATCATC
The DNA here is from genome assembly GCA_902141375.1 of Timema poppense. Lineage (NCBI taxonomy): Eukaryota > Metazoa > Arthropoda > Insecta > Phasmatodea > Timematidae > Timema > Timema poppense. The sequence goes on along the minus strand of CABFOV010005941.1, from coordinate 32,641 downwards.
CTACCATTACACATTAGTGTAAGTGCGTATAACCCGAACGGGTAGTAGGTCGCGGTGCTAATAATAATAATAATAATAATAATAATAATAATAATAATAATAAAATTATTTATGTCATTAAAACTATTTATTCATAGAACGAAAAAAATACTTCATAATATTTCAATTACATTTTTTTAAGATATCATGAAACAAACTAATGTAGACCATTTAAATTGGATTTTTGATTTTTGTATACTCACGGAAACAAAATTATTATAGAGTGTTTGTATTAATTTAAGTTTTTATACTCGTGCAATAAAACTAGTGAAGAAATTTCTATTGAAGTAATGAGCACTATGTTGCTCACGCAAGGTCCCCTACTGAGGGGGGAAGAGGGTGTTGGTACCATAGTACCGGGTCCAGGACCCATATTTCCAATTTTATATAATTTGTTCGGTCTAGTCTTTATTTCGTTTCGATGTGTTTGAAAATTTAACGTAGTCGTAGTCAGAGTTGTGCTGAAACTAGATTTGTCAGACAAAGAGAGTTGATCCGTACATCAAACTCAATTTAAGTACTTCACGATTTGCGTAACATTTCAGTGTTCATTTAAGCTACGTATTAATTTTTTTGTGCATTATTGATGGCGAGTCCGAGGATTGAATCAAGGCTGGTGGTTTTATGGGTGGATTTATCCTTCACACAAATACCTTATTCAAAACACATTACCTCGAGTGTGTTACTGAACAGCGTTAAAGATATCGAATTTTTTTAAAAGTATATAATATTATTATTCTTAATTTTTTAGGAATTAAAAAATTGTTAGTACCGCATCCTACTACCCGTTCGGGTTATACGCTCATGTACTAATTACACTAATGGCTTAAGGCTTAATTAATAGGAAGTGCACCTGCATTTGCGTGGAAGGAGATTGAAAAGCAATTTAGGAAAACTACCCTCAGTGCACCCGACCAGGATCGAACACCAATTTCCCCGTCTTTGGTAATCTAGTCCAACACGAGAGTAGTGTATTAGACCACGTGGCCACCGAAGCGGATCCTTAGAAATTTAAAGTAGATAGTTGTATTCAACCTTTTTGCTTTTAATTTCTATTCAACTTTATACGCACAAAAATGTACATGTGTTATCATCTACATCTAAAATAAATAAAATCCGAAATATAGTATTAGATAAGTTTTAAATTATATATTTATATATTTATATTTATATATTATATTTTACGTACCCACTAAAATGTCTTTGGGTGATTCTGGGGGTACACGCACCCCAGGTTGAAAACCACTGGTTTAAAGAAATTCTAGTAAAATATTTACATTTTATAAAAATCTAAATATTGTGCCATTTTGGGGATTATTTATTTCAAAACGTCATACAGTCTACAAAGGAAAATTATTCAAGCCAAAAATATACATATATCACAATTAAGGAATTTGTAAGTTTAACTATTTTAAAAATATTATCTAACTATGTGATCATTCAAATTTTAAATATTAATTTAAACCTTATAATTGTATTATTTATTTATTTATTTGAGTTATTTAACGTGAACTTTCTGAACCGGCTGATTATATCAGCACACGAGAATTTCTATGGGCAAGAGCGAGCTGGCTTAACCATTTTGCCGAGAAAGGTATTTTCACATACTTCCCATGGTTCTTTTACATGCCACAATCGACATGGGATCTACTTCCCCTCCGAAGGAATTTGTGCTACCGATTTTTATCGCGCATGAAAAACCCGTCGACCACAGCTGGGTTTGAAGCCACGAACATCGGGTCCTGGGACAAGCACTTTACCCCAAGACCATCGATATCGACTAGAATTTTAACATTTTTTCCTGAAATGTAGCAGTTTTACCTTGACCAACAACAAACATTATGGCGCTTCTTATAAAACAACTTTTCAGTCCAAACGGAATGTAGACACCATTTTCCCTGAAAGGTAGCCTATCTTGTAAGATGGTTATATAGTGTAAAGTTGCCAGGTAAGCTGGCCACTACATTCTAGGGTAAACAAATTGGCTTTACATGCCTTGAACGTTCCAAAAGACGTATTCTTGTAATATTACTAGACAACTTAACTGAGTCGGTAGCGTGTTTGCCTACTGAGCTAAGGGTCCCGGGCTCAATTCCAGGTATGGCCGAAAAATTTATCATTGGTGATCTGTTACTTTATCTTTTCACACTGATGAATTAACGACCGGAGAATTGATGTTGTGCCTGTCCCAGTCTTAAGTTAAGGCATATGAAGCTACGACAGGCCTAACAAGCCGGTAGTGGAAAATAATATTATATGGATTGAATAAAAAAACTTACCTAGGCTATAAGAGTGAAACAGTAATGGATGCAAAAATTGTATTATTATAAAGTATAAAAGTAGGATAAATTTATTTGGATAAAGCTAGATATTGCAAGTTTAGAATATTATTATGTTAAAAAAAACATACTATTAGACCTTTTAGGGAAGTTAAAATGATCAAAATGATAGATATTTTACAAGTAAGAGATTTAAATGTACCGAATTTTAAGTGTTGTAAAGTAATTATATTAAGTTTTTTATTTTAAAATGAAGGGACCTACAAATTTATAAAAGCTGAATATTTTATAAATGGTTAATTCACCAATATCAGAATTCATAATGAGATTTTGTGAAATTTTACTAGAAGGGGATTCACAATTTTTACTGAGCTAGATATTTTAGAGAAATGACATGTTTTTGTAAGTACAAGTGGGCGACTAACACTTTTATGGAAGCTAAATATTTCTTACAATTAGCTGAACTACAAATTTAAAATAAACGATTTTTACAAGACGATGAGTTACCATTTTACTATGCTGAATATTATAGTTAATGATATGGCATTTTTTAAATGTTTATATAAAGTGTAAATTGGAGCTATAGGGTGAATATCCGAAAATACTATATACAAGGAAATTCTCCAAATAGCTTCTTTAAATATTTAAAATATCCATAGCTCACAAGTAAAGGAATTACGAGTTTTATAATGTTGTTAAATTTTTAGTTATAAATTATATTAAATAAATAAGTTCGCCATCTACACGGTCAGCCATGGTTATTTGATTATTTATTTTCATTAGGTTTTTAGTTATAAGTTTTCAAACATTCACGAAAGAGATCACAATTATGCTTAAATTCAAGACTAACATACCTAAAACACAATATTCCAAAACGAAGTTAAGATTTGAACAGGCACTAGATAACGTATCTATTCTTACGTTATTTATGCCTAATTCTGACGTCAAGTAAGCTATTATACACTGAACTTCATAAGAAGAGCTGTGTGTGTCCATGTACATTTTGAGAATAATTTGATGACAATATTTTAAGGGCATTTCTCTTACTTCAGACACATATTTTTAATATGAATAGTTAATAACCTGAGCCCAGATTTTGATGATATATCATTTTTTTTTTTGCTACATCCAATGCTCATAAATATTTAAACTCTGTTCATGATCTCTTTTGCCCAGATTTTGATGATATATCATTTTTTTTTTTGCTACACCCAATGCTCATAAATATTTAAACTCTGTTCATGATCTCTTTACTGTATCAATGTACATCCATTTGGTAATTTTTTGTCATTTTGGAATTTAAGGTCATATTTTCTGGGTCTGCATAGTTTTTGACACATTTTTAGGCATTTTAAATCATTTCTACGTCACTTTTAGGAAGTTTTGGGTAATTTTAATGCATTTATATTGAATAAACTGTTTATTTTTAAATACTAAAGATATTTTATAAATGCATAAATGTCCAAACATATATTTTTTCATTACACAGTTGTCGGAATAAGAATCTAATGTAGGCCATGAACTTGCATCCTCTTTACTTGTATGGGTGCAGAATATACATTCTTGGTGAGACATTGCAAGCTAGAGAAATTTGCGTTGGAAGGGGGTAGCTTTCCTTCTGATGCAGATATTTATAAATCAATATTAAGCTATATTTATCAGAATGCAAGAGTTTAATTGTTAAAAGCTTTTAATTGCATTATACATTTTTAAAATGCGTGTTTGATTCAGACATGTGCATCTATTAAGAGTTTTTGTTCAAATTTTTAGATAATTTTTTCAAAAATCGAAGTCTTTTTTTTAGAATTTTCAGGTCATTTTATAAATAATTTTAGATAACTTTTAGATCATCAAAATCTGGGCCCTGTAATATTCATAGTCCACTTAATAGTGGCTAGTGTTAGATTATAGCCAGCCAGTAGGTGTAGATAATTCTTTCTTCCCCCCACCTTGTCTCCACGTGTTTGTGACTTGCACCATCTATGAGAAGCCTCGGGCCAGGGCCACACTAAGGTCGGTCAGTCTTAAGTGTAAAAACTTGCCTTGTGCGTCATTACCAAGTTCCAAGCCCGTCATCATAACAGGCCGATTCCACACTCTCTCCGTCTGCAAGAAGAGCCGACACAACTCCACTCTGACACTGAGGCTGCGTCAATCTCCCTTTCATCCAACAAGTGGAGTTTAGTTTGTTCTCTCTACATGGTACTTACATAGAAACATTTCTTTTGGCGGTGACACTATAATCCAAAAATTAGGGTGAAATACCTGATCTTTTGGCCGATCAAGTTGAAACGTATTAACTAGGACTCCCGCATTTCAGTGGCAGCGTGGTCTCGTGTTTGATTAGATTGCTGAAGACGGGGAGATCAGAGTTCAATCCCGGTCGAGTGAATTTAAGGTGCCCCCTCCCCCAATGGCTTTACTCTCTCCTTCAACGCAAATGCGGATGTTCTTCCTATCAATTAAACCTTCATAGTCTCTAAGCTATTAGAGTAATTACTACAAACGCGTATGGCCCAAGTGGGTAGTAAGACGTGGTGCTAAAAAAACTAAGACACAGTTGATTTGTTTACATTACCAAGACCATATGTGATAAACAGGTTAAATTTTTATCAACAACACGAAGTAAACTGTATAGCTGTGGATTGAGGCGATTCAGATATTACTATTAGATTACAGATTATTACTAACATGAATGCATATAATACCAAAAAAGTCTGAGTTTTGGAGTAAGATAATATCATTGAAGTTCCATGAATCCATTTAATTACCATGATCTATAAATTTACTCTATCTAAAATAGTTCATCTAATCATATTGTGTCGCACCATGCATACAAAGCCTAGCCAGTAGTAGTTTAATCAACACCAAGTCTATCATAGCCTCATTTATTGAGCCCATCATAATCCCATGGCATGGAATAACAGTTAACACGTGTATTAGGATAGAAAATATGATAATATATTAAGTAAAATCATCTAGTCCATTTAATTAGCATGAAATGCGATTATCGATAGACAAGATGCTAATGCAATTTACAATAGTTTAGTTGGTAAATTATCCTCTGCGACACCCTCCTCCTTAAACCGTATTCCAGAACCCCAATTATAATGTGAAAATGTAATGTGTTTCTATTCTATTTACAGGCAAATATTTGTGTACTTCACATAATTATTCTTCGCTCCTCTGCACCATGTATCCTAACCTGCAGCTCACATACGTCACAACACAACAACAAAAACACAGACTGAAAAATTCCCTCTCTATCAAACTGCTCCAACTTTCATGTCCTCATAGTCTAGTGTAAAACCACACGTTTTTCCATCCTTTCCTCCAATCAAATTCTCCTTAAAAATCCCCATGAATAAGACATAAGAATATCCCTCCCCAACTTCATCCCACACTCCTCCCCCCTCCCCCTGATTCTCTATATCCACCACCCTAACCCCACAACTTCCTGAACCAAACTAGTTAAAGTATCATTTACAGCTCCACCCCCTACTTTTTTCAACGTACTGACACTGGACAGCTCTACACTTGTCACCCCATTGTCAACCCTTATCACCCCCCTCCCTAATAGCAAATCTCTCAATGACGTGTGGTTATTCGCTTGGCAATGACTTGACGTCTTGTCAAAGTACTGACGTTAAACAGCTAAACCTCTTAGCCGTGAATTACCTTATTATGAAATATGATATAATCTATTACAATATATACTTATCTTCGTTGATGATAATGGATATGAATGATGGGTACATCCTTTATAAACGTTAATATCTTAAACTTCTTATCAGAGGTGCATTCCTAATCGTCTTGGATAGCTATAAAGCGACTTGTATGAATTGTATGTATTGTATATATGTTTTGTATGTATTATATTTTAAGTATTGGCTGGCTGGATGGTTGTGTGAGGGTTTGTATGTAACACTTTGTATATGTAAATATATATGAAGATATATATGATATATATATGTACGCATGTATGCCTGTATTATGGTATGTATGTATATATTATGGTATGCATATTTAATATTTTGCATGTATGATGAATGATTAAGATCAATTAACGATAGTTAAATGTTCTATAATCATGGCGCGTTACTGTATCATGTATGGTGTGTGTTTGTGATCACTGAATGATGAACAAATGTCTTCAAAGTATGGGGAATTCAATGAATTTTGCTTAAATGTAGTTTATGTATGATGTCTGGTATTATCAATGAGCTATGATTAAATGTATTATATGTATCGATAAATGAAGAGCATATTTTTTAGCATCACGTTATACTACCCGTTTGGGTTATACGCTTATGTATTTATTACGATAACAGTTTTAGGGATTAATGATGTTATATTAATAGGAAGTGTAGCCCTATTTGTGTAGAGGGAGAGTGGAAAACAGTTTTGGAAAAAACCCTCTGACTATGGGTGTACAACCTGACCAAGTTATAAACATTAAGCTCCCCGTCATCGTCAGTCTAGTCTACTCCGAGAGTCGCGTGTTAGACCACGCGTCCACCAAAGCGAGTAATGAGGAATAATCAATGTTCTATGGATATGAAATATGATAAATGAGATATGATCAAATGTATTGTCGTTTAAATAAGATGCATGGTATTATCTACGAAATATGATTAAATATATTATATGTGTCAAACAATGAGGAATACTTGAATGTGTTATAAGTATGATATGTGGTATGATTCGTGAAATATGATCAAATGTCTTATAGGCATGACGCATGCTTCTAATGAATTAACGATATTCAAATATTCTATAATCATCAAACATTACTCTATCATGTATGATGTATGTCTGTGATCAATGAAAGATAAACAAATGTTTTCTAGGTATGATGTATGAATAATTATTAAATCTTATTTAAATATGTTTTTTATGATCAAAGAACTATGAATATATTTGATGAAGTCAGTTGAAGTCTATTGAAAACTATTGAGCTCTATTGAAGTCTGGTAAATACTCGTACCTAGGGAACTGATAGAAAATTGTAAGGTGGTTACTGTACTTCTAAGAGAGTGTAAAGGACATTATCATTTAAAAAGGGTGTAGCCATCATATATCCACACAATCTTCAAGGATGTAGTGTGTCGCTTTTAATACAGTACTAGAAGTATATAATGTATCCGTACTCGCTATTAAATAAGAGGATAGCTATAGATCTAGGATATTTGCTATTATGGACTCTGAGTGATCTACTCTAACATGTACGAAAAGTGTGATCAACAAATGATGATCAAGTTAAAATATTTATAAATACGATGTATGAACGTTTAATACATGCTGTTTAAATAGTATGCTTGGTATGATCACCGATGAGCAACGCATCAGATTTTCACTAACAAGCAAATATTATTAGAAAAAAAGCGAGAAAAATAACAATATGGTTCAACAATATTCTACACAGATTTTAAAAAGGTCAATGATTCAGTTAAAATAAACAATTTATTTGAAAAATTAGTTATGGTTGGGATACGCCAAAAACTTGTCAAGCTAATTGGGGTATGTTTGACTGATTCTCGTGGTGTCATTTATCAAACACCTTTGAAATAAATAATCTGTGGAAACAAGGAGATTCACTTTCTCCATTATTTTCTAATCTATACTTAGAGTATGCTATAAGGGTAATGCAAGAGAGTTTGGAAGGGTTGAAATTAAACGGCACAAAGCATTAATTATGATACGGAGATTATTTAGATGTGTTGGGAAATAATAAGGAAGGTGTGGCAAGAAATGCAGACATTTTACTAAAGAATAGTAAGAAAATAATTTTAGAAGTAATCGCTGAAAATACTAAGTATATAATCACACAGAGAACACAAGTTGGGGACGAAAATGTCGTGATTATTTCGAGCAACATATTATTTGACAAGGTAAATAAGTTTAAATATTTCGGGACAGTTTTAACTACCAATAATGATATTAGATTGGAAATTAAGAAAATAATACGGTCATAAAATGTATACTATTACTCGGTTGTTGATATCTCTCCTGCTTTCAAGGAATGTAAAACTTAGAATAAACAAATAATTATTTTACCGGTTGTTTTCTATGGGTGTGAAACGTGGTCTCCTACCTTACACGATTAAACATTTCTTAGGGGGTTTGAAAACTAGGAGTCTAGGAATATCTTCGGTCCAAAGAAGGATGAAGATAGTGGGGAATGGAAGAGTTTACATATTGATGAGTTACATAATAAGTTATTGTCTATTGTTATTGTATTGTCTCATCAAAAGACATTGTTAGAGATATCAATTGAAAGACCTAGACACAGAGGGGAGGTTAACATTAGAATGGATTGAAAGAGATAGAGTGTAATGAGAGGGACTGGATAAAGCTAGCTCAAGATAGAGATAGGTGACGTACTTTTGTAAATGCGACACTGAACTTTCGAACTCCTAATGCCATAGAGAAGGTAAAAACTTATCAATGAACTATGGTTAAATGCATTTTATTTATTAATCAATGATGACTTATTCAATGTGCTATAATTATGGCAGACCTCTATACTAGTATAGTGTATATTGTATGGTATTATCCATAAAATACGATCATATGTGTTAAAGGTATCGATAGTAAATGGCCATAAAATACAATGGAACCTGAATAGTTCGAACTTGAAGGGCTCAGGAAAAACTTCAAACTATCAAAAAACTCAAATTAAATAAGTTTCTTAAAAGGAATTGAAAATAAACAAAGTTAAGTTTGCAACCAAGCTCAAAAACTTTATTTAACTTATCTGGACATAATCTGTTCACAATTTCTTTAAAAAGTCAAAGATTTTAATCTGTTTTCCTGATTTAAATATCTCAGTCATAGTGTATAATTCTGGAAAATTGAATCACTTCCATTGTTGTGACTTTTAAAAAAACTCCTGAGTTCTTGAATATGGCCCTTGGCTTCTGCCACACTCGGGATAGGCCTTTCCTGAGCTACTGAAGAGTTGTGCTATTCATCGCCAGATGCTCCATTCTCAGCCTGAATGTTATTGTTGAGAACTTCAGCGACAATGTCCGCATCAGTAACTTCACCATGTCCTCCAGGACCACGGCAGGCATATAAAGTTACACAGCTTATAAAAGGGAATAAATGCAGAGTAAGCCGATAGGACAATAAAAACCAATATATTATTGAACATTTTGCAAGGAACGTACTTTACACAAAAACATCAAAGGTTGTTACAATAAGTTAATAAAACTTTGGAAGTGAGTTAAAAGACAATTTATTATAGACGATTGAAAAGAAAAAATATTGGATGAAATATGATTACAAGGACTACCAGAAGATATTAAGGATAAATATCATATGTCATAAATGATCAATTATATATGCAACCACTCCCTAAGAATGCAAATTATTAAAGAAATATTACAGAGCAAAATGGTTATAATTGGAAGGGTTAAAATAGTCCAAGATTCAGGTAAAACAATTGAAGAATTAAATTAATATATAGATTGGTCGAGGACTTGTCAATTATGATAAAGAATAAACACAGTAATCCTATGAAAGACAATTCCACTAAAACCTAATATAAAATTTGACAGGAACTAGAAAATAATAACAAGGTAATTAGATGATTAATTAACAGTTAAATATTATGGCATTAAAAGAAATTGTGAAACACATATATAAAATAGAGGAATAGAAATTTCATGCACAAAATATTAGAATAAATTGCAAAAAATATATATTAAAATATGAATTAAAAATTGGACACAGCATGGATTATAGATTGAAGGAAAAATAGTAATAGAAATATGAGTAAATTATCTGTGCTATAATGGTACAATGTCGGTGCAAACAACCGTACACTTATGTAACAAAGATAAAATGTCAAACAGATTTTGTAGTACTTTGAGTTTCTTATAAAATGCAGTGTCTTTAAAAAACGCCTAATCACTAATTTTTCTATAGGCACCAATATATATTAAGATAAATTTATAATTTGCATCGCAAACTGAAAGCAGTACAATGGGGGAAAAAAAGTGTATAATTGTAAAACGTGACCCCAACTCGGTAGGCCTGAAGATCCTGTTATACTTACCGTCGACTGCCCCAATACAACGAGGGAAGCTGGCTATGTTCTCAAGGCCATTTGCAATTTGTTGCCACTCTTCTTTTTTGCTTGTCAGACTCAGGCACACATTTGATAGTTTTCTTCAAAGTACCACAAACACTTCACAGACCATTGTCGTTATTTTTGAATATTCGAGATGATTGCTATAATTAATGTCCTGGAATTACAACTCACTTGCAAAATATCTGCAACAAATAACAAAGTAATATCTTTTAGGTGGGGGGATGATTTTGCTTTATTAAAACACTGTGAAAATGATTTAGCTTTGTACACTTTTTAAGGGATGATCGATTTAAAATATGTTTTTTATGTATGTGTGTGTGTGTATGTATGTGACACGGCAGATTAGTTTTTACAAAAATTGAAAAACACTGTGGAATTTTCTTTTATGTTTCAGAAACGACACTACAGAAAAGGTGGGAAAACCTGAGAGGTTCTTTTGCTCGAGTATTGCAGCGACAAAAGAAAACGAAATCAGGATTTGGCAATGGTTTTAGAAAGATTGAGTACATATTTTTCAAGCAACTACAGTTCCTTATAAAAGTGATCGCAGTTAGACTAAGCAACAGTGAGGAAGTGTCACATGACCCAGAGACGATAGTACGGTTGAAGAATTTCAGGACGTAGGTTGTTCAGATCGACAACTGGGTGCAAATGTGAGTAGAAAAAAACGCAAAACCAAAGGAGAGGGGAAGACCCACTTATTGAAGCCTTAAATAGAAGTATTGCAGATAGAGAATGGCATTAAATGTAAGCAGAGGGAGACGAAGGTATAATGTTTCTACTTTCCTTTCTATGGTCTTTGAGATCAGTACCGAAAGAAAGAAAAATGTCGCTAAAAATTCAACTTATGAGCGTCCTTAATGGGGCTTTCCTTCAAGCTACAGGAATCATTCAAGGTACGAGTATTTATAGCACTATGGAGACTGGGGACAACGTGAAGATATTGACATCACCTACGGTCGTCCCATATCCTTTCCGCTACTAACCCAGCCTGCGCGAGAGAACCATCGCTCGAGCTACATAATAACATCTCTTGGTGAATCCTCTGCAAAAGAAGGTTCTCCCAGCCGTTCAACGAACCCGCTAATGCATTATCTCTACTTTCAACAGAAATGTCACATGATTTTGAGTAGTCAGATGTAATTGAACTTTTAAATTAAAAAACTTAAGTAAGTTTTTTGCCATTTTATTAGACTAATACAAATTAAACATTCTTATTTATATTATTAGTAATAAATAAACATTTAAAGTGAAAAATAGTTTATTTTACCTTCTTTTTTGATTTTATAAATTACAGATACTAAGAAACGGGACCTACTCTGCAACTGTTTCACTGGCCTTTTAAATAATTCTGTATTCATACAACGAAAACATAAATAATAATTACAAAGTAACTTACCTTAGTGTGACGAACAACTTTTGCACCGGAAATATAGCTTTTCTTAAGAGTATATTGCTTCTTTCCAGGTCACTTCTACATATGTCCAATAACTCATCAAAGGATGTAATTGACATTCTTAAGTAATTTTTTTCCCTTGCATTTCTTAAATCACTGTATAACGTAACAAACAAACCATGTGTGTTACGATCTGCAACGAAGGGATGTGCCCTCAAACATTCCTTTTATTCACTTTCATTTTAATTGAATGATGACGAATACAAGCGATGAGTACTTCAACATCCATGCTGAGACTGAAGCATAATCTGGTATCTTGGTTGACATCGTGGGTGGCATCCTGGGTGACAGACCCCAAATACGCTGCACTGACACCCTAGTGTGATACGGGCCTCAATGTTAACCTTATAGTAAAAAGTGGTCCAGAACTCTCATTTTATCAACTACTACGGAACTTTTAAGAACTAAAAACTCACTGTCTAATTCTGACACAATATCTCATTAATGTTATCATAATAAATATTATACTAAAATTAAGGCAGCTGTGTTTAAATCTATATTTTTAATAAATACTTTAATAAAAGGTTTTTTGATTTTGTCAAATTTACAGGCTTGTCATTAATATCTGAAGTGTAGTTTGGTTCGTAATTAATATTTATAAACTGTTTTCATTGCCAAAAAAGAACTTTAATTATCACTACGAATGCCATTAAGATATAATAATAATTAATTGTGTGGTTTCCCAAAATATAATCTTGAGATATTTATAACTAATACAACGTTGGTGATTAAGTATTTTTCTTTTAATATTACTATTACGTTTAGTTAGCCTTTGTGAAAAACGGGGATATAATTTAGAGAGTTAGGCAGTCACGTGACCACTCAATGATGTCACAAATTCTACCGAATGAACGCCACAAAAAAATCTTGAATTTAGCAACCTTGTATTCTAATAGCCTTGCTTGTCATCATCATATAAAAAAAGTTCCTTCCCCCTTTCATCTACAACATTTGAAACAACACAAGAATTAGGTTGCATTAAAAAATTGTCAAATTGATTGATTACTACTTAGATGATTGGATAATATACTATTTTATTTTGGTCTAACCTTATACATGTTAAAAGATGTCTTAAAATGTGTAGTGCTAGCTATTTTATAAAAATATATGATAATTTATTAAATTTATGAGAAAATTATACCTTCTTTATTTTTATTCCCTTCTCCTTGTTTGATACTAGTCTTAGTATTCTATAGTAACAGATTTCGGTGTTATATATTTATATATATGTAACACTATCTTCAGGTCTTACTTATGATAAAGATGATATTATTTTAAATACCGGTACATATTATCAGAAAGTTGATAAAAATATTGAGGTATTTTAAGAAAAAAACTTTTTGTGGATAATCAGCAATTTGCAAAAACTTTCTGATTATATGTATTCAAAATAATATCATCTTTATCATAAATAAGACTTGAAGATAGTGTGACATACATATACACATATATGTTTATACAACACCGAAACATGTCATCATAGAATACAAATCAAATGTGAACATTACTAAAAATATTAAATTTGTATTGAGTATTTATTTTTTAATTTTCTTTGTTTTATTGTTGGTGATTACAACTGCGGTTTGTATTGAGCCTGTGATAAGGTAAGAAGGAACTCTGGTAATGGAGAAAAATGTCTATGTTAGCATATGATTTAATAAGTTCCTTACTTTATTTACAAAATTCCATGTCAAGGACGTGAAGCCTGTTAAAATATTCGACAATGGCATTTATTTAAATCTAATATAAATACTATCTATATTCTAAACATTGTACCACAAATGTAAATATGTACCATACTTAAACAAATTGTGGACTATCTCAACATTAAATATTAAAGGGTAGCAACTGATGTATAAATCAACATTTTAGAAAACATTTTAAAACTTTAAATTTTGAGTAAGGATTAGATAAATATGAGTCAAGACTTAGATGTTTTATTCATAAATTAAATAAATTGTCACTATAAAGTTAAATTGTTTTAAGTATCAATGATTGAAAAATTAGTATGGTGCTGATTATACATTTAACGAATTTAATCTTAAAAATCCATTTGTAACAATTTTCTGAGAATTTAAAAATAATTCATAGACTCAAATTTTTATTATAAAAAAGTCAATAAATAGTCAAAATAACGTTTTATAACTTATTATAATGTATAAATGGCCAATAGGCAATAATAATCGACGTAAATTTCTGGTTGTATTTCATTAATTAATAATTTATTTTATTAAAACTCCAACGTACAATATTTTTAATAATATTAATGTATAGACAAGTTTTTTATTTTATTATTATTCTGTCTCTAGAAAATTTATATTTTTCACGGTTTTAAACACTTTTCGTAAAAATTTATTGGATTTTTTAAAAAATACTTCGGAATACGGGTTTGCGTTTTATCTAATGTTATGTAAATAGTTTGCTTGAATAACTAGAAACTCAGCACAACTGCGAATAATTGAAACGATTCGTTTATTCGCATAGAATAAGATTGAAAACTGTTTTATAATACAATTTTAACCCACACTTGTTGCATTCAGTAGATAGCAAAGAACGTAATAGACCAAAGTCTATCTTACTAACTAGTAAATTCTAAAGATTATTATTGACAGATTTGTGAGGATCTGAATGAAAGTTACTGGACCTTTTTTTAGGACTACATCTACCTACCGTAATCGCTCAGTTATTGTTGTTGGTTATATTTGTGAGACAGGCAGGCAACTTAAAACATTACAGAGAAAAGGACTGGCTATTAAGAGAAGGTTTATTTCCCGTAAAAAATCATGAATGAAAACTTCCTTGGAGGATCCTGAAAAGCTGATTTGGCCTCAACTATATGTAAGGTTGGCAATTTTAAGAATGTTGTGAAAACATTAGGCAAATGTGAAGAAATTTTTCAATATTTGTGAAGCAAGTTTCTAAATGTGATTAATAGCAAGGTCATAGAAGGGATATGATACGTTTTTTTTACATCCATTAATGTTTCCAGCCTATGAATTGCAGTGGTTGAAGAAAATATTCATTTCTTATACATTTTTCTCAAGTTATAGTGTATATTACATTTATCCATGATTACTTTTAGATTAAATGGGGACATGTAATTTATGAACATCAACGTTATGTTTATGTTGTTTTTTTATGAATTACATAACAAATCTAAAAGTAACTATTTTGTAACTTTTAAACTTTGTATGTAATTCATTAAATAAACCATTGCTATTCAAAATTCTATCTCCCCATATAATCTAAACGTAATTATTTTGTAACACCCGCCTCGTTGGCATAGTTAGCTAACCGGCTGGTTTCGTGTTGAGCTAGACTGCCGAGGAAGGGGGGATCAGGTTTCGAATCTCGGTTGGGTGAACTGGGGTGGTTTTATCTAAATGGTTTTCCACTCTCCTTTGACCAAAATGTGGCTTCACTTCCTCTATATTCAACCTTCCCAATTCCTAATCCATTGGAGTAATTAGTACTTAAGTGTATAGCCCGAATGGGTAGTAAAACGTGGTGCTAAGTATTATTATGTTGTAACATCAATGGCAGATTAAAGGCTGTTCCCTTTGTAAATACACATGTGCAGTTTGGATAGTTGGTGTTTTTACAATCGTAGGCTGCAAGTCTTCTCACAAGCCACAGCGTAATTCAATACTAATTAATAATATTAGCCTTTTCTGTCATCACTTTCCTTGCCCTTCTTGTCTTAAGTTGTTTTCCAGATTAATTTACAGGTTGACTAAAAGAGGTGTTTATCAAAAACAGTAATCTGATGAAGACTATAGAGTGGTTTGGAATTAAGTTAAAGTTTGAAGTTAAAAGTGACTAGTCAGTTAGAAGTTTTTGAAAAAGTTATAGTCTATTAACATGGTTTCTAGAAGATGTATAAAACAATTTTATTTCACCTTACAATTACTAACACAATGCATGTTCCCTCTTAGTATGATCCTCCTGTATTTTTAAAAGTGTAGCTACCACGTGAATAACGGAAAAATTTGATCACTTGATAAATATTCCCAGAAATCCTGTTCCTAGCTAGCCTGGTCCTTAAGCATATAGAATAGTGGAACCAGTGCATAAATAAGCACACAACTTGCTTACCTGTCAGAGGCAAGCACACAGTCACAGTAGAGTGGTCCAACTAATATCGGCATTAACAATAATAACGGTAATGGCGTGTTCATGTTTCCGGTTCAGAATGGTCCTTCAAGGGAGCAAATATAGTGGCTGACTGTTAGAACATACTTCGAATTTATTGACCTATTTTTACAGTGGTATCCATTGCTTCAACAGTGCTCAAATATTTGCACATTGTTAATATAGTTGAGGCATTAATATTATATTGTATTTAACACAGTTGGCAATATAACTCTAAGAATATCTTAGAATTTTTAGAAATGAGCCAAAATTTTAATGACCATGTAATACTACTATGCTATTATTCTAAATTAACTCAATAAATCCAAAGAAATTAAACAAAACACATTTAATTTACCGCTTGGTGAAAATGAAACCAAAATAACTTCCCAGTGACAGTAGTGTTCAACCTGGATATGAGCACAGGATAACAATATCAATAACCAGCACCTTTATTAAATATATTGAATAATATTGATAATCATAATACCCAAAAATATTATAGAAATATTCATAAATATGATAAGTAAGCAAGATTGATCAAACCATCTAGGTTTTAGATAGTGCTAGGACAATCATGCAGAAATACAGTATGGCAAAACATTTCAGCATTGTGAGTACAGAGTTAGTTAACTTTCTTCAAAATCTCTACTTTTTATTTTTAGGATTTACAATAGTTTTTACATATTTCTCAGACTTTGGGAGAAAGTTTTTAATTAATAGTTTTGTTTTTAGTAATACAAAATACACTATCGATCAATTGTTATTTTGCTTAGACTTCAGATCACAAACAAGATCCCACGGTCTCAAAAGTTTATTCATATTATTGATAAAAAAAAAGATTGAAATAATTTTTTAACTTGTAATCAAATAGTTAGTAAAAGCTAAGCATTCAATATAATCCTTAAAACTATAATTTAAAAACCTTACCGCTATGAATATCATCTTCAGTTCTTCACACTTGTAGATGGGCGAGTGAAAAGAGTTCATCCATAAACCAGAAATCAACTTTGGAAAGGGAGTGGAGGCCTTGAGTGGAAGTTAATACTGTAATTTGTTCTTTGGTCTGTTGACCATTCATTAGATTTCAATGGAAGAAAATGATTGTGATGCCTACATTTACTGATTTTGTTAGAAATAAGAGTATTTGCTAGTTACTAAATATACTAAAATAATTTTAGTATATTCATACACTATGCCGAATTCAAGGCAGATCACCCAGGAGCACCCACAGATCACGGACAAGAAAGAAAACAGTCATTTTAATTTTATATTGTGTATATTATCTACAGATATCAATCCAGTGGCAGTGGAACCTTATTTGTTTAGGTAAATCCAAGCAAAAAAGAAAGTTTTTTTTATAGGATTGCCTTCTAATCACACCTACATCCCAATCTCCTCTCCCTGATAAATATGTGAAAACTAGATGTCTCTAAAAGATATTTGGAGTGATCTTTCTTCACAATTTAAAAAAAAAATTACTTTTACAAACTATTTGGTGTAGTCTACCCCAACATTTTTTGAAATTTGGTTGTCTCCACATAAAACTTGGAGTGGTCCTTCTTCGGCAAGTTTTTTGAAAATTTTAGGTCAGTAGTAATCACCTTGATTTTTTTAAATTATACTTTTATAGAAGTTACCATTTAAAATAATCCTTTTGCCAACAATTTCGAGATTTGGATGACCCTAGATGCTATTTAGAGTGACCCCCAACTTGATATTTTGTGACAAACGCCTATATACGCTATTTGAAGTAGTTTTAACAAGCTTTTTTTTTAAAAAAATCTCTGTCTTTAAATTATATTTGGAATGATCCTCACCTGGATATTTTTGAAAATAGAATGCATCTACAAGTCATTTGGAGTTTGAGATAAGGGCGTCTTTGAGCTTCATATTTGATAATACCATCTGATTTGAAATGAATCTAGAGAGAGGCAAACTTATTCCAGGGAGGAATTCTTTCCGGGAGGCAGTGCCCTTTGCTCGCCAAGTTCCGCTGGCACTGTACAAATCTGGTCACTTAATACAGGATGATCTTAAACCATCCTTAAGGAAAGAACTAATACAGTTTGCAGCACTAGGGGTGGTTATGAAAGAAAACTACAAAGACCCTTTTAAAGTAAAGGTTCTTCTATAAAATTTCCAATGAACAACATTTACCAATAATGAAATACTTTTAAGATTAAATTTTTCACCTATGGTGTCAAACTGTAGTCGGGAAAGGTATGTTTTTTGAAGTTGATAAAAAACTAGCTCCATACTATCATGAAACAAGATCGTCTAACATACCTTTCCTTACTCAGACAGGGAAGGGATATACTTCATGAAATGGACTTTAAGGACATTGACATGTTTGCTGCAAAGAAAGCAAGGAAAGTTTGTATTATAATGGGCGTTTCCATGACGTCTTTATGTAGTCTATTTCCTTTTACTTTGTTAATATTACATTTATGAAAAGATTTAACATTTGCTTAATTTTTACCTTTCCTCAGACACGCTATGATGTAATTTACATGGACCTGCTTCGGTGGCCGCATGGTATAAGGCGTTCCTCTTGCAATATACTAGACTGCTTATGATGGGGAGATCGGCGTTATAATCTCGGCGGGGTGTACTGATGGGGGTTTTACTAAATGATTTTCCCCTCACCATCCTCACAAATGTGGGTACACTTCCTTTTAACTCAAACTCCCTCATCCCCAACCCGTTAGCGTGGTTAGTATACATGCTTATAATGGGAGCAGGTAGTAAAACATGGTTTTATAAAAAAAATACCTGGGTTTTGGGGGGGCCCCCCACACTGTACGCCACCCCGAGTCCCCCATATACATAAATCCAGCACGATTCAAACATCATGTCATGTTATTTGCATCTGTTTCTTTTTATATATATTATAACTACCTATTAAATGACACCAAATATCATACATTAAAATTAAAAAATGTCTCATTGTTGGACGCAAAGAAATATGTTTAAATTTTCTAAACTGTTTTTCCAACCAAAATCGATCAAGCTGTACAACGTATATTATTAAATATTTAAAGCAAATACTCAGTGTAAGAATACTAACTTTTGCAAAATAATATCATTTTAATTTTACTTTAACGTAAATGGTAGAAAAGCTGTATTTTTATTGTAGATTTAGTCAAATCTATCCTGGTTGAGAAAGAAATAAGATTTCGGCCAGCCCTGTTAAAAATGGATGCTAAGTTAAATAATGTGGTATATTATTGTTCTTTAAATAGTTTCCGCTTGGTCTGTACTAAACAAATAAAGATAAACAAAATAATAGAGCACACACTGTACTATATGGTCGGTCTTTTTATCTTTCCGTACGGTAAATGAATTTAGCATACAACTACAAGTTACCTATATATATATGTATTGTTATGTTGGTTAATAAATTGTATAGCATGATTGTACAACCAATCGTCCTCGTATAGCTTGGAGAATTTTTTTCAAAATTAAGTTTTCTGTAAACTAACCGAAAGTAAGTTTCCATCCATTATGAAAATTGACACCTGGACACCAAAATTGAACCAAGGACCTTTGCCTTGGAGCTAAAATGCTTTACTATTGAGCTATCCAATTGTCATCCCGGGCTCAGAGTCATTCTTTACAAATAGTTTAAGGCAGTCTTTGAGAAAGTCGGTAAGTAAGTTTACTCTAGTAAAAACAACCTACAGTCTTATTAATCACAATAAAAAAAAAATTTCATTGTGTATTTTAAACAAAATAATTGTTCAAACAATGTTTTTTAATTCGAATTTAAAAAAAATCAATTGTATGTAAACTACCCTCGAAATATTTAAATTTTTAAAAATAAAAACAAATTCCTTATCATAAAAAAATTTTCAAACCCCATTTCTGGACAAATCTTAAAGGTTATTTTTGAAAAATCTCATATTTTCTTAAATTAGTATCGATGAAATTAACCTTAAATATATTTAATGTAGAAAAATAAACATATTTTATTATTTATTATGTAAAATAGATCTCAGATACCAATTTTGAACAAAATCATTAAGGCAGTTTTTAAGATATTAAAAAAAAACACTCAGCAGTTAAAAACTACTATTTTTACTTTCTCGCTATCTTACAGGTAGAGAAAGTATTGTGATCGTAAAAAAATCTAACTCGATATTTTGATGAATCTTGACGTTTCATGACTTTCCGTCTGTCTGTCTGTCTCTCTGTACCTCCAACTAGAGCCTAAACTCTTTTACCGATCGGGTTAAAACTTGTTATCTAGGGTTTTTATAGGGTTGCCCCAAGGAGTTTTTGGAATTGGATAATTAACCCTAAAATTAAGGGTAGTTTAATGAAGGGCAAAAAGAGAAAAAGTCGATTATCTCAAAATCGGCTCTAGCGATTTTGATTAAATTTTATTTCTAAACATTTCTAAATATTCCAAACAAAATGGATTCTCTAAATATTTCGGCAAAATGACTTTAAGGGCTCCGGTCTGATACGTAAATTATCTTTGTTTATATAATATCTCCTAAATTATTTGATATATAAAATTACTTATCGTTACAAATATGTAAGCCTTTTTATAATACAAATATTTTATAAGATACATATTTTTATAAAACCAACAACTTTCAATCTATACACACACACACACACACACACACACATATATATATATATATATATATATATATTAACTTTTCTAACACAAAAGGTAAAATTATTGCAACCGCAAAAGAAAATCTAACCTGAAATGTTGATGGATATCGACGTCTCAAGACCCCCCAAACCTTAAAGAGTGGTCTTTGCAATGACGTCTGTCTGTGTGTCTGTTTAAAATTAAAATTAAGAGTAGTTTAGGAAAGGGCGAAAAGAGATCAAATTGATTTTCTCAAAATCAACTCTAACTATTTTGATTAAAATTCGTATCTAGGTGTTGATTAAAATTTTAAATAAACTGGCTATTTTCATTTAACCATGAAAATGAATTTTAGCGTCCTTTACAGAAGCAGAAACTTCTATATCTCCGCAACTATTTGAAATATTAAATAACTTATCATTGCAAAATTGTACTACTATTAAAAATAAAAAACGTTTATATGAAATATATTTTTATAAAACCAACAGTTTCTGAGATATTGGCAAATATATTAATACAATTTTGTGAGTTTTAGTTGTAAAGAGATAGGTACTACTTAAGTTTTAACGCAATAATTCTCCAATGCCATAGAGAAATCAAATATAAGTAAGTCTCAAAAAATTTAGGTTTTTTTCCTTAAACCTCTTAGGAGAAATGTTTGTACAACAATGATCTATATGCATTTTAGACTCAAAAGTCAATATTTAAATTTGTTTATTGGTCATAATTTATAAATGAGGATTTTAATAGCAATGCGATGGCATGAAGATTTGCAACACCTAATAAAATGTAGAAAAATTTAACCGGAAGTTGAAATTTTAATATGAAGTGTTGACCCTTGTGGACCCAACATTGATCTTTTTTTAATCGTTCCAAACATACAAATGAGGACATTATTTCCTTACAAACAGAATTATAGAATTTAAAACAGGAACTAAAAAAAGTTTTACATAAGTATAGTGCAATTTACGCTTGGGTTTGCTAGTGTATATTATTTTGTTTCACATATATTACAATTTTTGAATAAATATCTTCATTTTCAAACAATAGCGCGAGAAAGTCCGTGCGGAGTTCCGTACCATTATTGGGATCGTTAAAAAAATTGAGCTCGAGATTTTCATGAATTTCGACGTTTCATGCCCCCCCCGAATTTGAAAAATTGTTTTTTGAATTTCCATCTCTCTGTCTGTCTATCTGTACCTAGGAGTAGAGCCTAAACCATTTTACCAATTGGGCTAAAACTTGATCTTAGGGTTTTCATAGGATTGCCCCGAGGGGTTTTTTGAATTGAATATCTAGCCCTAAAATTTAGAGAAGTTTACTCAAGGGCAAAAAGAGAAAAAATCCACTTTACAAAATCGACTCTAACGATTTTGCTTAAAATTGGTATCTAGGCGTTGATTAAGATTATAGACAAACTGGATAATTTCCTTTTCCTATGGAAATTACTTCTAGGTCCTTTACCAAAGCGGAAATTTCCTTATCTTCACCACTATTTAAGATACTTAATTACTTATCATTGCAAAATTGTAGTAGGCCTACTATACAAATTATAAAAACTTTTATTTATAATATATTTTTATAAAACCAATTGATTCTGAAATATTGGCAAATATATTAACACAATGTTGTGAGCTTTAGTTGTACGGAGATACTACTTAGGTCTTAACGCAATAATTATCTAATTCTATAGAGTCTTTCAAAAAGTTTATGTTATTTTTTCTTTAGCCTCTTAGGGGAAGGTTTGTACAGCAACAATATATCTATTTCATTTTAAACTCAATTGTCAACATTTACCTTTTTTATTGATCTAAATTTATAAATGAGTAATTTAATAAAAATGAGATAACGATAACCCCTAGTAAAATGTCGAAAATTCTAACCTGCATTAGAAATCGTAATTCAATGTATTGACCCTTGTGGACCAAATATTGATGTTTTATTTTATCTTTTTGTCCAAATATACGATTGAGGATTTAATTATTTATAAAAAAATTATAAACTTTAAATTCACGGGTCAAAAAATACCGTATCTACTGCAAGACACTAAAAACGATATCTCCAGTACAGTATATGTGAGGGGTATTGCCTCTCTGCAGTGTGTGAGACTGACGGTTTCCTAGCCAACTATTTCAATTTAGCTTCCCCTCGCACGGTGTCGGCTAATTGAATCAATTGACCTGATTCTAGACACTGTCATCGATGAGAGCTCTGAAACCGTTAACAGTGTCCATCCTGTAGGTCCAATGGTATCCTAGCTGATTAATTAGATTAAATCACCCCTCACTGGCTGTACCGGTAATTGAATCTATTGAGTAAAGTCGCCATTTCACCATCTATTTACATCTAAATGAGTCAAGTGATTATGTCTTGCACGGGGAAGCGATAATACTGTCTAAGAACTGTCAGCGGTTAGTTGGAAAGCATATATCAACCCAAACTCTAATGCATGGATCCTAGGAAACCTTATCGAGCGCATCTAATACACCTACAGTAGCCCCATGGCTTCTTTGATACTGACTGACAGATCACAGCTCACAGATAAAAACTTTGAAAAGGTATCAGACTAAATTATGTATCCCTACGCCGAACCATATGATCTGCAAAAGCATGTGTTTAGCAGCTGTTACTTCTGACAGTCAAAGTGTTAGGTATATACCTAAATGTTGACTGTCAGAAGTCAGCTGTGAGCTGTCAGTCAGCACCAAGGAAGCCATGGGGCTACTGTACCTTTCCAAAATGACTTGGTGGACCGGCAGGAGAAAACCGAGAGACGCACGCCCCGATTGGTTAACCTAGCATCCACAATTAAAAGAGCAGTAAGATTATAAACTCATCCGCAAGTTTGCGTGCTCTGACAATCGGACTCAAGGTCTATCAAAAAACCCTAAAGCTTTTAAGCTCCCTCGAAGGAGGAGAAATAATTCAGAAGAAGCCGACCGATACGGAGTTGGCTGCGCCTACAACTTATAAAGTGTAAGAGCGATAAGTACCCGGTACTGGCATAATTAAAAAAAATTCTCGATGGCAGCCTCATTTTTTAAATTGCATCCTTGTCTATATTTATGTTATGTATTTAATTAATTTTACTTTAGGATGGTCGGAATAAAAAAACAAATACATACGACCATCTTACTTTATTGCACATATCGGAAGTGAAAGATCACAGTCCATCCAATCGTAAAATATAACAATATTATAGATGACAACAGAAATTGCCACACATAATTAAGGAATTTGGAGCAAAGTGGCGGGTGGGGGGTAAAGCGGGAACCACAAAATAAACGTGAGCTCAAAGGCCAGCGTGGTTTAGGTAATGGAAATCACACTCCTGCGTTTGATACATACTCTAAGAAAATGGGAAGTAGGGGAGTTACCATATATTAAACAAATATGCATTTATTTCAAAGTTGGAGCCTTATAACAAACATTATGAGGGAAGGGAAGAGGTTGAAGGATCAATAATGAGAAAGATCCATCATGAAGAATATAGGGATGAAATAATAAAATAATATAATTTGAGTAGAAACCATTTACTGATATAACTAAATATCCAGATAATAAGTCTTAACTAGAAACGTGGATGTAAATAAAAAGAATTTCTGCAAGTTTTTCAATATGAGATTTGAGGATCTGCAAATTTTACAGGAACATTTTAACTTATTATTAGCATCATTTGATTTTATTACACATTCAGTATATCATAAATTTGATAATTCAAATAATCAAGTCTAGGTGCCACGTTAACCCCCCTTAACCCAAATTCCTTACATATTAGCCCAGTAATTTATAAGTCAAAATGTAAACGAGACCCTAAAACAATTTGTAACGTGCCCCTTTTTTTGCCCAACATGTTTAATAGGTATTACGATTAAACATACAAAATTAATTATTAAAAGAAATAAAGATTTGTTTATTTCCTACAAAAAAGGTTATATTAATTCTTCCCGTGAAACCAATAGTTAATGCGTAGCAGCTTGTTACAGTTTTTTTTTTATTCGTCCTAGTAAATGTATCTCTCACTTCCCGATTGACTATAAGGATGTTAAATTTAAGTAGAAAAACAGAATAGTTCCTCTCGGGTCTCGTCAATCTAGAATTAAAATACAAAATGAGATTATACCTGTTGATCCTACACTGCTTTTCCAGAGAGTTTCCATAGACAAAAAATATGATAAAGAGCTTAAAGTTTATTTACAGTATGAATTATCTCCTTTTCTATGAATTGGGAATGCAGAAGGGAAAAAAAGGCCGTGTATGCCTCGTTTCCCCTACTGTTATAAGACCCTGACTTTGGAAAGGTGATCTATTTTGTAGATGTCTGATACCTCCTTCACAGAGTTTTATGTCATCAACAGGAAACATTTTCCTCTGTATGCAACCACTACATAGATTATGTCAATAAGTACTACACAGTTGATATTTGATGGCTACCCGGACAATCCGGTAAACACTAGTACTAAGATCGCGGTACGTCGTCGACGTTCACTCATCAATCTCTCAAATGTTATTATTTTTGGTGAAACAATGGTAGCATCTATGCCCAAGAAAACATTCATTTATAATGGAAAGAATAAAGCAAAACTTATCACTAAGTTGCAAACCTCTGGCTACCTTGTCAAGCAAGTTCGAGAGGATGCTGATACCCTCATTGTAAATACAGTCATAGAGCTGTCACTTGAATGTGGGCTTTCGGTTTTTATTGGTGAAGACTTTGACCTATATTAATTTTGTCAGCTTTAGCAGCATCTAAATCAAATGTCTAGTTTCTTAAACCAAGTATAGGGAAAATCTGTCACCAGCCGTATTTTTACAAAGCTTAGAATGGAAGAAGGCTATGGCCGAAAACATTCTACTTCTACACGCATTTAGTGGCTATGACACAACTTCAGTCTTATTTCAACAAGGAAAAATGAGATTCGTAAGGATTTTAAAAAGGAATTCAAATTTACAAGAGACTGTTAAAGTGTTCAAAGACCCTAATGTCAGTTCAGATCAAATAGTTCTAGCTTTTTTGGGGCAAGGGATGGAGATAGTCCCCTCAGACTTCATCATTTCCATTGCTTCACAAGGTCACTTATAAAAAGTAGGTTCAATCTTGCATCCTTACCTCCAACAGAGGCAGCTCTGCGAGAACTCTCCTTGTGAGTCTGTTTGGGTACCGCATCACTAAGTTCACTCAAGAGGAAGGGTGGCCAAAAACAGCTTTTCTCCAATTCCCACTTTATTTGAGCTTACCCCAGCAGCCGTCCTAAGGTTTATTAAATGAAAATGAAAAACATACATTTTAAAAAATGCATAAAGTGGTGTGGTGGCAGAAAGGTTGGATTGAAATGTTCTACAATTTGTGAAAACTGCATGGCACAGTTATGCTTAAATACTGAAGTGCTTCTAGATCATATAGATGAATATCTCGAGCAAAAAAAAAATTACATTCAGCTACAGAATTTTATTTCTGAAGAAAATTAAGATGATGAACCACAAGATGTGGATCTTTGCCATCGACATGTTGAACAAAAGACCTTCAGATTTAGTTTGGACGCTCCCTCGACAAAGAGAATAAAACTGGCTGAATAACTATACCGGAAAAACATTGCCAAGTTACTTTTTCATATGTAAATAATGCCTTGAATAAAAACCTGATTTCCCTGTATTTTGTGCGAGCAACCTTAACAACTCGATAATTAATAACGGTTTAAACTATAAGTAAAGCTAACTCATTAACTATTACGAAAGTTCATGTACAGTCGCATAATAATCTAGTACAATTACTCAAAGATTCTTAGCAAAAAGTGTTTGTTTTTTTTGTTGTGAAAAATGAATAGAACCTTTCTTGTATGAAAAGTGATCTTTAATTCTTTTACGAACACATTTTACGGTAGGGCTCCCCACAAGTGAGATATTCTTAAAATAAAACGTTTTACGCGGCCATTTTTCCAATATGGTGGCGCGAGATCAACTCAGAGGATATAGAAAATTTAGTATGTAACTTGAGGCAGCTATATCTAAGAACGCCCCAAGCTAAAAAAAAACTGTTGGAATTATTGTTGTCTATAGGCCGTTCCACTCTCAAATTGCAGTACAGGCTCTTATGGACTATTAATTACTATCTCTTTCCAACCCATTGGTTTCTCCGTGAGCGCTGTCCTTTTTCCACCAAGCGTAGTTGCCATTTTGTATCTTAAATTTGAACGTCATTATTTCTCTTAAATAAGCATGGAATATTAATGAAGATACATTTATGCATCTTGTGAAATCAATTTAAACCACCATAGATGTTTTTAAATAACTTTTTTTTTTCAAAATATTAAAATATGAATTTTGTCAAAGTTTCATGAGGTTCCAAATGTATCACGTCCTAAATCTAGTTACAGTTGTGTGGAAAAGCCAGTAATTTTATGGTGGCTGTTATAATAGTTATGAACAAAGTCTGAAAGGAATATTATTTTATACAAAGCTAAAAAAAAAAACAAAAAAAATAGTATTATACCTCCTGAAATATTTAAAGTAAAACATGAAAAAGTTGTCTTGTTGGAAACTTTTTTTTCTTTAGATTTTGCTTAGGTACATTATGTTTAAGAAATTATATGAAAAGCTCACATTTATTTTTGAAAAAACTATGGGCCAATATAATCTCCTATTTATGTGTGGTAGCGTTTTGAAGTTGAAGAGGATGTAGTTCACTTTACGCTCTGTCTGGTCTTGAAGAGCAGAGTAATGTTATACAGTTGTAGCGTTGAGAACTGACGCGTTTGTTCATCCCATCCACATCAAAATTGATAGTATTGGTTTCACAAAATAAAAGGTCCAGCCACTTAAACATTCACTATACTCGTCCTCGTTTGTAATTATAGTTTAATAAACAAGGTTTTATTGTACTTGCCGAGACAATGTTAAAAATTTGAGAATATATTTTATATGCAACTCCAAATATTACACTATGCTTTTAAATTAAGATACCAGCTACCCACAGAGTTAGGTGTCTGGGCAGTCTAAGGTTTTACACTCGCATTCACACTTTGCCACCGTTTCTAATTAGGTCCGGGTTCGAATCCTGGTCGAATTCACTGGCATTAGTTAAACACTTTAGCACACACAGTCGGTAGAGCGTGAGCCAACTGAGATAGAAGTCTGATATTGGGATGGTCTGAGATTTATCTTTGGTAAATTGTCGGCTAGGGGACTGCATGTTGTTTTTTTATTAGTATTAGGGTAGTCTGTGAGTCGTGTGTTGATATAATCAACGTGTTTGAAAAGTGCATCCACCTAATACAAAATAATTATCTGAGGTTGATTTTAACAGGTTATTTTTCCACAGTTTCAGTAAAATACTAGTGAACATACTCTTAGCCACTTTACTCTGTTATATTATTGCTTTAAATCAGTGTAAGATGCTGAAAGTCAACACAGTCTTCAGGCGTAGCACTCCATGTAAACATAAATATAACCTGCTGACTTCACACCAATGAATCCTTCTGATGACAGTCCTCTTGGAAAAGCAAAGCACAGCTGTTTGACCTATATCCAAGAAGCTTCTCTCCAGTTGTGAGTCATTATTTTTGTGTTACAGGTTACGGTCATTATTTTGGCGTGGGCCTACAGAGTGCTAAGAGTGTTTGGTGATTTAATCGTTATTTGTATCAAACGTTTGTTCATATTATATTTTAATTTTTTCCTTATATTTTTAGTTTATAATATATTTTACTTTATATGGGATGATCATTTTATATATTATTTACTATTGATTCATAGTGTTTAGTGTTAATTTTTTTGACTATTTATCATGGAAACGGTAACAAGAAAATGGCAATTACTCCCTAATACACCTGAAGGAGTTTTTTTATCGTAATCGATAATACAGCCTATCACAGCAGAAGGTGTGAAGCGATCCTGACCACATCATGGCGTAAAGCTCAAATGGCTGAGTGACTTATCCATAAGAACATTGATGTTGATGATGAAATGTTGAAACGGGAAATGCTGTATTTGGTTTCGCAACACAAACACAAATTTGAAAAATACAAATTGGATGAGATGGCGAAGGCGGTGGATCGAAAAATCATTCGTTTGCCTCCGTATCATTGTGAACTTAACCCTATAGAGAAGGTGTGGGATCAGGTAAAAACATTTATTAAAATTAACAATGCTAGTTTTAAGGTTAAAAATATGAAGTCCTTAATATCTGCCACGTATGAAAAGGTTTCTGTAGAAAACCGTTTCAATTATATAAATCACGTCAACAAAATTAAAAAGGATATATGAAAAGCAGACGAGCTGCAGGATGACGAAGAGCATTTTTTACTAAGACTAACTTCATCATCTTCATCGTCCCCTGTGTCATCTCCTCCACCCATAAGTCCACCCCACCTACTTACTCTCAAAACTTTGAACTACCTGGGTCATCCACTAAACACTACTTCACAATAGATGGAGCCACACCTTTGTGGTGGAACAGCGATGAAGTATAAATGTATATTTTATGTTTAAACTAATATGGTATTTACTTTACATGACAAACTTAAATGTGCCTTGAATAGATTTTAGAATCCCCCCTCCTTTATAATTACAGGAATTTTAGTTTATAAAACTATTCTATATTAATTTATTATGATTATGATTATAGAGTTTTAGCTTTTACTATACTAAATATGAATTAGGTAGACCTAATTGTTTATAAAAGTGCACACACATTCACATTCAAACAGGGACTATTTTTGTATAAACCAATGTACTTGAGAAGATCATATTTGAAAGGATCTCCAACCTATTCATTGTAGGTGACAGTGTACAGTGTATATTAAATTGACATTAATATGTAAATAAACAGAATAATACACCATTTTTGACAGCCAAACTTCAAATTGATTGCCATAGCGTGTATAAAGTTTGTATAATTTGCTAAGCTTGAATGTAAAAGTTATCAATCTGTTTCGAGTGAGTGAGATCTGGCAACTGCGCTCTCCATAAGACCAGTACTGCAGAGTAAGAGTGGAACGGGCTATAGGCTTGTTTTTAACTACCTGTTGACTGGCCTAAATGCCTTAATTGCAATGGTCTGCAAACTTTGTGTTTTTATTCATTGCTATTATATTTTATTCCAATGGTAATAATAATAATAATAATGGCCTTTTTTATCTGGCAAATTTAAGGCGTTAGCCTTCTCTTCCACTTAACGAGTGTTGAGTACAACATACACTATTACATTTATTGAAAAACCAACTAATTTTAATAAATGAATGTTCAAATAAGTAGAAAAACATTGGCACACTCATTGATACTCATTTAAATCTCAAGTAGTTTCAAGAACTCAGTTTAGTTTGTTAGACAAGATAAATTGTTTAACCGCTTAGAGGTAATTTTAGATGTTGGATGCCGAGTTGAGTTATCTAGTTTTTTCCAAGCCTGTGATTCAAGGACAGTAAAAGAACGAGCATATGTATGGGAAAAGACATCTGTAGAGTGGTAAACAAAAGAAAAATTGTGTATTGGTTCAAAATGCAAAGATATTTTATTAACTTTGAACACAATATTAGGGCATTGGGTTTTTATGAGTCCATGTTAGAGGGTTTAATATTTATTCTTCTAGATAATTTTATATAAAATGCTTTAGTATTACTAAACATCGTGCAATGTTTAATTCTAATAAAACATACAAATGCTTGATCCAATCAAATTTCAAACTCTTATTACTTTGGAAAAGTGTTATAGAAACCTTCGTTTAACTAAAAAATTTGTTCCTTGAATCTTTCCAACCACATTCAAGTCGATATAGTAAGCAAATGTTAGTAATTATGTGTTTGCGTTTTATTTCCCCACTCCCTCCCAACCTATTTTCTCAACGCCTGAAGGAAGACATGTAGGGGAAGCTAGTTTAGAAATAAGAGAGGGGATAGTGTCGTCACAAGGTAGGCAGGAAGGCAACTCCGGCTCAATCCAGCAGAGCAGTTCTCAGCATGACCTTCTCCAGTACAAGTTGGTGACCGTGTGCTGTGGGTAGTTAACATCTGGGATTACCGTCAGCGGGAATACCAACCAATTAGTGTCGCAAGAGAAACGAAACTTTAGCATCTCGTCACACAACTTCATATTGAGACAGAATACAACGATTTTGAAAAAGCACCTACTGTTATTTAAATTTTGTTTGGATTTTTATACAGGAATTTCTACATCTCATTCGTGAGCTACCATTATTAAACAGCAGGGACTTGACGAAACCATATAAAAACGTTACTTCAAAGTGTTATTTTTTACCCTAAGTTTTTGAATGAATTTAGTTAGTTCTAATTTTGAGTATAGTTTGAATTTCATATTGAAGTTATAGTTTGAGAAATCTGTCAGTTCTTGATCGGTTTGTTGTATAGACCTATGTTCAACCAGTATCTACCAGAAACTGCTTAGTGTGTGCCCTGTCAGGGTGAAAGTGAGTGTGGTATATTGATTGAGGTACGAAGACAGGAGCATATTCAACGAATCCTTCAAGTAACAACAACCATCGTTAATCACGTGTCCACTTGAAGTGAATCCTTCGTCCTTAACATGTTGATTGTGTAAGTATTTCTCTCTTAACGTTTTCATTATTGTAATCTAGAAAAGTATTTACACCTTATAGTCAAAATAGAGAGTAAGAGATTTTTATTTTTAGGATGAATAAGAAAATATCATTTCTTTTAAGGTGTTGATTCTTTGATATTTTGGACAATCAAACAATTCTGAGACGGATTTAACCATCAAAACCTTTAAAAAATATGTTTCGTAAGAAGGCGTTATCTAGTTTAAGTTGGCCCTTATGAAAACTTTTTTTTTCTGTTTATTTATATAAAAATAATTGTTATTATTACAATAGTGAAATTACCCACATCGGTGGTCGCATGGTCTAACGCGTCACCCTCATGTTGAACTGATTGTAGTGAGGAGTAGATCGGGGAGAGAACCCCGGTCGCGTCTACTGATGATTAGTTTTTCTAAAATAGATTCCCACTATCCCTGTACGCAAACTCGGGTGAATTTTTTAAATTATATATTCATAATAATCTCTCTTCACTAAGAGTAATGAATGTGCGTACAGCCTGAATGGGTACTGAGACGTGGGGGTAAAAAAAATATAGTCTGATTAAAATGACATGGAGTTAAAATAAAAAATAAAACATACAACATAATCGTTAACTTAAATGATAATCCTAATTGGTCTAAATGCGACATTCTCAAGTTTTTAATAGGCTAAATTAACTTGGCATACAAACCATAACATTTGTCAAAACATTCAAAACTTATAATCTAACAATGATGTGAATACCAGATGGTATTGTGATGAGTTGGTCATGGTATTGGCCGCGGTTTTAACCATCGAACAATACTGCGGTAAGCTGGATAGACAGTTGTATTGGACAGATAAACAATAATTCTGGGACGGGTTGACCATCAAACAATTTCGTTTTTGTGTTGATCAGTTAGTAATAATTTGGAAAATAATAAAGATTTGTAGTCCTCTCGGTACAGCAAACTACTCAAATCGTTTTGTATGACTAATTGGCTACTAGATTCGTTTTATATTGGTTTAGTGTATTTTAGTGCAAGAGAATGTAATGATCTTATACAAATGTCAAGCGAGGTTAAACTTGTACTAACAATACCAACTCGAAATGCCTCGCAATTAGCCATTTAAGATTACTTTTGGTTGCATGCGTTGCTTTGGTGACACGATTTAATTTTTAAAATCAACGTGTAAAATTTTAGTATTCTGTGGAAGATCTATAAATAGTAAAATAATAATAATAATAATGTATAAAATATTTAACTACGATTAATCTTAATAGTGTTATTTGTAAATACTGAAACTACTTTAATAATACACGTGATTAACATTAGGCCCTATTTATTTTACTTAGCTTAACCTAATGAGAGTATATTAACTGACTGAATTCGTGTTGCAGGTAGAGTATTTTTTGTAACAGATATATTCTATCTTCTATCTATATTAATAAAAGCAGGAGAGTGTGTGTGTGTGTGTGTGTGTGTGTGTGTGTGTG
>CABFOV010005940.1:16893-38452 GCA_902141375.1 Timema poppense | reverse complement strand
CCCCCCCCACTCCTTTAAACCATGTTATAAATTCCCTGTCAAAATGCTATAGCCAACCCATTCTAGGAGAAGCTGCTGGTCGAATCACCTTAAAATAATAAGCCATCACTAGTTCTTGCCCATACACTTAGCTTTCCATTTGTGTACTTGTATTTCTCTTTCGAGCTATTGTTCCACTTTAAAATAAACTTAGTTAGAAGCCACACAAATTGTTCTCCAAGATAAAATAACACCGAGGAAGAAGACACTAATCTTCTTCAGAACGTGTTACAAGAATCAAATTTAAAAACGTTCTATTTTCTTCCAAGTCCAAAGAGAAAACTAATTTATTAAAACAAAAGAAGAAAGTGGGCTTTGGACTAGAGATGAATATAAAATAAAATGCTAATTTAAATCAAAGTTTGAAATGTATGACAATGAATATGAATAATGTTTTCTTAAAAGAATTAAAATGTTTATTTCTATACGTCAGAATTGAAATGCGCGATAGTTTGGAGGTATTTACATCACGTATTTTTTCTTTTCTTATTTCTTTTACAACACGTGACCTGCCACTAACTTACTTGACAGATCTGCGCATGCGTTGAAACAAATCATTGCCAAAATTGAAAATTAATAAAGAAGCGTCAACAAACCTCTTAGAGGGATAATTAATATGTATAATAAAAGGTAAGAGTTCGAATTTAGGTCAAAATTCATGATTTAATTTATTTAAAACATTGTTAGACGTTCTAACTTCCGTCTTTTTTTTTATTTGAATGGATGTTATTTGTCCCGCCGGCAAAACAGCGTGTTAGCTGCGGCTGAACTCAGAAGTTTATAATTTCAGACGAAAATAAATTGGAAACTATTTACAAAAGATATAAAAATATAGGGAAATGCATGGTAGGGTGGCAAATAACGTTTCAATCTTAAATATTACAAAGCTATGCCAATAAAATATACTGATAGCTAAAATACATATTCATGTTATGTATATTACAAATTAATATTAACTTGGCAAAATTTGACGTAATTAAATGATATGATGAGATAATAATTATATGTATTCGCTTTGTGCAAAATAAGTTAACCTTTATTGTAACAAGGAACTTCATCAAACAATAATTAATGTCTAAATTTATATAACTATGAGCAGAGAAAAATTATTCAATTTTAAAATGGCATTAGAATATTTCTATTGCCGACTTGATTTGATTTAAAGTTGACTTCTTAAACCCTATTATTTATTATTTTATTAGTTCATTTATTTTAGTATTTACATACTTTTAAATAACTCTGATTTTTATAACCAATAAACTAGATTTCAGTATTTTTTTTACCTAGGTATGATTTGTATAAAATAGAATTGAAATTTAAAGTAATCATTTACAACTATATTTTTGGAGCTACTACAACCAGACTCAAAGAAATATAGCTGGTCCAAAACCAAGCGCTAAGAATATATTACAGCTAGTTTTAAATCAATTCTTGTTACAGAAATACAAATTGTCACTGACAACTCACCATTAGCTATGAAACAGGGGATAAATGCGTTGATTCGATAAGAAAAGTTACAAAGACTACCTAACAATAACTTCTGTAAAATATCCAATAAAGTCACGAATAGTCTCAAGAGCCAAGAAGGTTCTATACAGAAATTAAATTCACTACAGAAGAAATATAACTTAACAACAAGTATTAAGAGTGAAGATCTACTTTTCCCAACTTGGCCCCGTGTTGCGACTCGAGATTAGGCTAATTGAGAGGAACAGCTAAATGAAATAAATTACAGCCCAGAATAATTTTGGCTCACTGCAGTTAAACTTACTAATTCTGGAAACCACACATACTCGTTACCCGGAACAAGAGTGGCTGCAAATATCTACAGGTGAATTATTCATGGATAAGGCCGCGAATGCTGGTGCAGGAGTCCATTGTAACCTTTTCAACATTTATCTGTCCTTAGGTCCTAGCACAACTCATTTTGATGGAGAAAAATGTAGGTACGAATAATCTCAATGTTGGCCATCAAGTTCGTGTTTTTTGGAAAATTCTTCCCATTTCTGATACCTGGAAAATTAAACAAATATTCTAGTGTTTATATATATTCCCACAAACTGTAAACAAACATTTTTCCAGAAAACATCCCCACTTACGAACCAAATAGCACTGTTGAATGACTAGGCCTACTCTATTCTCTCTAAGTTTAAATAGAGTTTGGGCAATTTAACTTATGAACCTTACTTCTGGGGATAAACATTAAATTGAGCCATGAAACAATAGTAGGGTGATAGTACGCTTTTTCTGTGCCATTTTAGGCTTTTTTCTTTGATATGATAAAATATTTTGATATGTTATTTAATAAATTACACACACAATCATATGCAGAATCGAATAACACCAACATTTATATATTCTTAAAACTTCTAATAAACATTACATCTTAATAAAACTCAACAACAAATAGCTCAAATCACTTTCAGAATGTAAATATTGATGATGATTAACCCTTTGTACTAGGTCTATATTTCTGTAACCTGTGTCTATGCACTTAAACAGCAATGACATCATTGGATGATGTGTACCATTACATTACATTTGTTATTGCATGAAAGGTTGAACTTGGCTGGGAAAGTACTACAATAGCAAATATATTCAAACTAAGTTCTCTTTTTATTGCCACGATGTCACCAATGTATTGCTCAAACTTTTTGTCTTATTCTTTTTAAAAAAAATTTTATGTGATTTTCTCAAGACGATAATTTAACTTTTCATTTCATGTTAAGCTGTACTGCTATTTAGAACAGTCATTAATAATATGTTTTTATTCAAGAAAGTAGCCTACATGTAGGTCTAGCGCAATGTGTAGTTTAATTTAATTTATTAGAGATCTTCAACTTGCACTTTCTCAACCCACTGATTATTTCAGCACGTGAGAATTTTTTAAACGCGAGCGAAAGGGCCAGCAATTTTTGCCGGGAAAGATATTCTCACAATGAGACGGATGATGAGAGCCTGGGGCCTATCCACAATGGTAGGCCTATATGATTGTTGTAAGGTTTAAAATGTATAACACAACCTCCGTTAAAAAAAAGTGTGCAACAAATGTTCCTGGAGGTGGCTTAGCCCTATTTATTTAGTACCAGGATTCACGAGGTGAATTGTGCACACACATAATCTTTATTAATAGCTTTATCGTACTCAGATGTTAAAATAAGTTGGCTTAAATAATATTACTTCAATATGTTAGATGTTGGAAATCCACAAAACGCCAAGGCTGGATTTCTTGGACGATGCGAAGCACCCTTTCACAGACCATGTGCGAACGTAAGACATAGCTTTTGGTTTAACGTAGCTCCAAATAACACACAAACTACCGAGGCTAGCAGCGACACTATAAATAGAAATACCACTATAAATGAAAGTCTAAATATACATATTCATATATTATAAAGGGCAGAAATATCTCACGATAAAACAAAAATATTTGCAATAAAATGTCAAATACTGCTAGATTGTTTGGTAAATTTAAAATAATATTTGAAAAAAAATATTGAAAAAGTAAATTTTAATAAAGATTAAAATTTATGCTAAGATTAATACCATGTTCAATACAGTGCAAAAGGGAAATACAAGTGCTTTCAATTAAATATTAATATACAATAGTAAAATATAATTGGACTGGTGTGAGCTCTGGAGAATTCTGACAACACTAAATAGTGTTTAGAGGGGAGGGAAGAAACATCATTCAATAAATCTCTCTCCTAGTGTCAACCCCGTGCAATAGAACTATAACAGTATCGGATGTTCTGTGAATACCCCTGTTTGAGCTATCTCCTAGCTCTGGTCTGTGCGCAGGCGCAAGAACTAAGGGGAGTAGGGTGACTATTCCCCCACCACGATCCACGAACTAAAGACGTACTGCACATGGATCCGTGTGACTTGTAATGATGAACGCATAATAAATGCAGGCGCCATCTGTTTTCTCTGCTCCGTGTTTCCCCGCTGAGATAAATTTGAATATGAGCCAGTGCTCGCAAATGATATGTACTCTTTGATGTGTGTCAGGTCGTAGGGACTTACTCCCGAATAATGTAAGCTGTTATCCATTTTCAGCAAATATATTTTTTTATTATTCTTTTATTGAAACTATATGTAAGGTCTGAACTCTTCAAAGTGATGTAGGAATAAGTTGAAATCATTTTCTGGCTCATTTGTTTATTTATTTTTTACCAAATTTAATTTTGACAACTGTACTATTTCACTGACTTAATGTTCTTGGTGATCTTAAATCTGGAGTCCGTGGTTTGGCTAGTGATCAATGTAGCTAATCTTTTTGCAAACTCATTTGGAGTTTGACTCTCATAGTTCACCCTTTATATTCTGCTCAAAATAAGTCTTACTATAGTTGGGAATACATATTTATGACCCTTTAGTTTAGTAAGTTTGGTATGGTTTAGTTTATTAATATTTGTCGAGATATTTCTATTTATGATTGATTTGATTGAAGTTATTTATATTCATAATATGTTCACAACTTATTCGTCAATGTCAGACACTAGGACTTGCCCAACTAATGGGAATAACTAAAGGGTAATTGAGGAAACTTTTGATAATTGTGAAGTTAGGTGCAGAGTTAAGTTATGTTTGAAAGCGAAAGAGCTTACAGTTAGGCGTAAAGCGATCCAGCTTTGGATGTGGAGGAATTTTAATGTTTTGTTATTGTAAATATTTGCCTGTATGACACTCGTTCAAGATTTATTGTTATGAAGCGTTTTGAAGGCTGAGGCCTAATATAAGTGAATATTCTTAATCTTTTCCTTAAACCTATTGCGTATTGTTTGCAGTTATACTTGTATTAATTTGCATTGTTTAAATTAATCCTACTGGTTTTGTTCTGAAAATAAATAGGCCTTATGGTGTTTATTAAACGGATGTATACCATCACTTTAAATGATTGTCTTAAACTACTTTCCTTCTTAGTTACCAAGCCTCTAATATATAATATCTCATTTTATTAGGTTGTTGGGACGTGCTACATGGGCCTGATATAATTGATTTTGTTGAATTATACTGCCCCGGTGTTTATTATTGCTTTTAATGTTTAATTGATTTGTATATCAGTTCGTCACTAATCAAAACTCGTAATATATTGTAAGGTTATTAGCTACCCTACCATGTATTTGCTTATATTTTTATAATTTGTAAATATTTTACAATTTATTTTTATTTATAATTAATTTCCGGTATGCTAAAACGTGTTTCAAAGGATATCCGCATTATCAACAAGCTGTTTGTCATATACAGCAAATAGAGTGTGTGTCCATTCACAACAAAATGGAAGAAAGATCGTCAAACATTGTTTAAAATAATTAGTTCCGTAATATGGAAGAACACTTAACTTTTTACTAAGCACATTTGTCCTTCTATGAAGTTTGTTGATTATTCCTTGTTTATTTTCAATTTTGGCCATAACTTTATTCCAAGGCATGCACAAGACTGGTAAAACAAGCGAATATCAGCCAGTGGATTTCACTCTTGAGGGAGGTAATAAAATAAATTGATGTATTTACCTTTCAATTCCGACAGATGGAAGTAAACATTTTAATTATTTTACAACATTTTTAATACTAATTTTTAAATTTATTCAACCTTAAATTAAATTAAATTGAATTTTTTTAATATGCATCCCTAGTTAATGGTCAACCATGCCACTTTGGTTAGGAGGTAGGAATAGTCTCTTTGGACTCGAGAAAACAAGAACAAGTTAGAATTTGATTGCTGAAACAGTATTTGAAAAAGATTAGGGTCTTCTTTTTCGGCGTCCTTAAAACCTGGAATTAAATCTGTTTGGCTCCAATAAACTTATTTTAGAAATGTAAACCTAGTTAAAAGGTGCCAATCAAGTATACAAATATAAAGTTGAGTGTTTGGGGAACAGGCAGAACATAATGAATGATATCCAGAAATTCAGGGCTAGGCTAAATCCGAAACAAGAAACCAATTTCATCTCACTTTAGTGTTGTTTCAACCCGGACATATTGGTGACATCCAGCCACATCTTCAACTTCACATTTTATTAATATTGTTCTCTCTCTTTCTCATCAAGAATCCAGTATTTGTTTAAAACTCTCAGAAAAACCTAAAACATTCAGGCATTTCAACTCTTCTAGAACCCCAATTAAAATTCAGACATTTCAACCCTTCTAAAACCTTAATTAATATTTTATTTTCAGTTAAAATATTAATGCAACTATTACTTAATGATTTACTTTTTTGTCAACACTACTAAGTTTTTTCATTGAAGAGTAAATAGAACACAAATTATATTATTGCAAAATATATCAATTTTATTTCTCTTCTTTTAATTCCTTTATCTCAGTTTAGTATTTTGTGCAGATTACGGTTTTACTTGAGTGATATGCGACATACTGGACGTAATTAGCTCTTGTTTGAATATGGTTCTTGGGGGCAACTTTTAATAATTCCATTAAATAGTGAACTCTTAGTTTTCCTCTTTTCATGACAACACATTTTTGAGACATCTGATTGTTCATTTAGCGAAACCATCTCACCCCACTACAATGTTGAAGGAAATACAACACACTGCCCCATAACTTAGGATGGGCGTTAATGTACCTGTACAATACAGTGAAAAAATAATATGAGGTTAATATAAAATAAAAATTATATCCCTAACCAAAATCCCCACCTAGAGTATAATATAATATTATATCTTAAAAAAATAATTAAAGAAAGAAGTATGTATGCCAGAGACTTAAATGTTCTCCAATTTAAATTTATATAGAAAATATAAGAATTTTGAATTAAAGTTTTATTTAGTTTAATCATTGGATTTACAACAAAAATATATTTTATTCACTATGAATACTTATAAACAATCTTATATTCTTGAATGTTTTAAGTTTTAAACTATTGATATAGGTCAATGATGTTAGTAGAATATTAGTTGTCTTTTCACAAAATAGGCAATATGTTCTATGCAAATTGTTAAAATCAGACCAATTTCTTCAGGACCATGGAGAAAATATAAGGCTTGGATAAGAAAAATTAATTCAGGTCTTTACTCTTTATAAATTATCACAAAATGTGTGTATATATTCATTTATATATACATATGCATATACATATATACATATACTATCACTCTAGGACTTAGACCCCTTTTAAAATCAATGGAAATAATCAAACCATCAAATTATTATTTTGTTATGCTTTTAAAAATATTAGGTATAGGATTTCTTCTTAAACGTTTTCAGAAGCAAGAGAATAGACCAAATTTTAATAAATTATGTTAATGTTCAATTATTTTATAACAATTTTAAAATATTCTCGTTAGAAGCGAAGATGTAAAAAAAACTGTTAAGATCCTAATATTATTAGGCTTCTAGGTAACCTGTCAAATAACCATAGAAACAATAATAGGTCAAACCTAATGTACAACAATGAAATATAAATTTGCTAATATTAATACAGTGGATTTTAAATACTTAGGCCCAATCTTACAATGCCACGTTAAAGTTCTCGTAACTTAACCACTGGTTATACTTGGTTTTTCGCATTACAATACTATTTTGATGTGCTCGTCAAGTTACAGACGGGTGCCTTCCATTAGTTCTTATCACTAAGCGTCTTGGAGCACTAGATTTGTTACAAAGATTTTGACAGGCTTAATTTTAACCAATAGATTGTAAGTAAGTATTTAAATGTCTGTGAAGTTATGGAGGTGTTAGGGAAACATATTAAAGTATGATACATGTTTATGTTGTTGTTTATAACACGTCATGTTATTCAGTGATCATATACATATGTATAGGCTTATAATATTTAATGCTCTTTTCTATGTTAATAAAGATGGGTATATTTACTATGTTTATTTTAAACAGACGTGTATTTTAATGTTATGTCTAAGCTTCAAAATAATTAAATATCTAAACGGTAGAGTAACAATAAATTTAAAAAGCACTTTAAAATTCAAATAAAAACCACCCTTAATTAACCATGGACGTATACTGGAGGTAAGAAAGTAAAGAAAAAACATGTCCCATATTAGCCATTTAGGTCTACAGATATTGTCAATTAATAATAACTATTGACAACAAGAAATGATCAATCCTAATCGCGAAGTGAAATCATTGAAAATAATTTTATTTATATACTCTGAATAGGAATGAAGGGCCCGAAGGGCTAAGCTTAAATAGTTGTAATAAAAGTCGATATAAGAAATTAAAACTTCTGCTCTGCATTGTACGATGACTTACAAGTCACGCTATAAAAACTTGCCCAAAATAAACGTTAACATTCCAAATTAAACAGCTATAATAGATAAAAGGAATAAATTCGACTAATAGAATGACATAACATTGTAAGATTGGGCCTTAATATCAGTTATGATATAGAGTTAACTCCCAATAACCGCAGTAATGAAGGGAGCGAGCGCCAAGGATAATACAAACCCTGGAAAACTCGCATGTTTAGTAAGAAACATATTGTAACACATTCAATCCACAATACCGGTAGCTCTCTCCTATCGTGACTGCGTCTATGTACACCTCATTGTATTTCACTCGTTAAGATAATAAATAAAAACCCTTTAAATCAGTGTAATGTGTACTCAAAAGGGAACCATGACTTAGAAGTGTGTATTAGTCTTCTGCTTCCTTTTCCCTCGTCCCGTAACATCAGCTTGTCAGATAGGGGCGTGTCATCTAACTGTTCCAGATAATTTAGCAGCTACAACCCCTAAAGGCCTCCTCCCCCTTTGTCAAAACTGTATTCCTCTCTGTGGCGGTGACGTGACTGCACCTCCCCGCCTATCCTTGCTCGCGCGCAGCTGACTGGCGCAGGGGTTCAGGATAGTTGCCGNCTCCTTGCTCGCGCGCAGCTGACTGGCGCAGCGGTTCAGGTTAGTTGCCGATCCCGCCGCTAGAGCTGCGCCGGGAAGGTGGAGAGGGGCTAGTCCGTCACGCCAGACTAGAGTACACAGTTAAGAGAGCAGAGCTCTACAGGACAGGTAGAGAACGGCTCGCTTGCGATGCGCAAGGGATGTACGGGCCAAAGAAAGAGGAGAATTTGGATGTCTTTTTTGTTAAAGTTAATGTCAATGTTAAAAGGATAAAATAAACTGTAATCTCAATAGTAAACAGGTGTGTTTCACTTTGATCCTCAGCCATTATTATTATTATGGGTTGTTCTCTTTCCTCCTCTAAAACCAACA
The DNA here is from genome assembly GCA_902141375.1 of Timema poppense. NCBI lineage: Eukaryota > Metazoa > Arthropoda > Insecta > Phasmatodea > Timematidae > Timema > Timema poppense. Next base: position 29,232 of record CABFOV010005940.1, on the reverse strand, counting down.
ACTTTTCTCTGAAACATATTTTTTTCTGAAATTCTTTGTTTCTGAGATATTCAGCAAGACGATTGCGGATCTCTATTATCCAACAATGCGGTGACGTGTCATTCGTTGGGTGTCATATGGCAGAATTGCAATCATGGATCTTTTTAGCGCATCATACGATCGTCTGCGCCACCATCTCGCCGACAATACGATGATCCCTGTCATAGCGTGTGATTCAATTGATAATTTATTTCTGTGGTGGGTGTTATAGTTGCTAAAACTCTGAAATTCTTGTGATTTACGTTCTTGCAATCAGCAAGTTACAATACTATTGAGAGATGTATAAAATGTCTTGAAAGTATTAGTATTTATTTATCAGTGAATAAAGGGAGGTGAAACTGTTAGTCAGTTCTAGCTTTTTCATAACTTATAATTTTATAAATAATTTATTATTATGACTGTTGTAGTTGTTTGAACTGGTTAATTATTTTGATTGACATTCTTGCAATCGGCATTTAACTATAATAGTGCTATCTTAATATAATTACTTGGATTATTTGTACTTATTTTTCACAGAATTGTATGAAGTGTAAACATAGGCCTAACTTTTTTGTTCCATCAAGTATCTTATGCCATTCTTAAAAATACCTACTTCTTTAAAAGGATAAATATATTGATACATAGGAATTTTTAATACTAATTGGATTTTAAAGTTTACAGTATGTAAACACAACATATATATATATTTAAAGAATGCGGTAGAGCAGGGTCTAGTACATTTTCAAAACATGCAAACAAGGCAACGCCGGGGAAGACTAAGAATGTATCGCAGGCAATCAAGAGACATTTACGATCTAAGCTTCTTTAAATTGAGTTTAAAACTCTCTCTTGCATACCGGTAAGATTGCTCTTGATCTGTGTAATTACTTTCGCCCCATTTGGAAGACCAGCGCGATACCCATTTACCTGTCCATACACAGGCAATAAATATCAACCATTTAATGGGTAGTATTACGCAAACAGGATGAGAATATTATTTTTAATATGTTGCGTTTAGAAAATATGGTATTTTTGATCACACACAAACAAGTACATTTCCACTGATAACAAATTAAATATTGTCAAATTATTCGGGAACATGTTGGGATTCATTATTTCTTTTCTCTGCCAAATTATCATACTTTTATGTTCTATAGCCCTCAAACACATAGCAACAAATGTGGGTTTACGATGATAATAAAACAATTAACATTGCCAAAAATTCCAAGCCATAAAGAAAATTCTTAAAAAACGTGTTGTATTCTTTATATAGGGATACTTTTCTCAGGTGTGAGATTACCCTTTATTTTCTGAAAATAATTTTATATTCATGACTTTTTAAATAAAGCACAACTACAACAATTAAAATATATACTTAAATCTAATGTCTTAATATAATGACAGTGATTTAATTACATACTATTCCACATGTCATGTTTATTACTACAAAATTTAAAGCCTAATATATTTAAGTAATGTTACTATCCAAACAAAAATGATATTAAGACTAGAGATTATTTTCTCACATCAACTCCGTTGCAACTCCCTTGTCGATCATTTGAAGCTTGGCGGAAATATAATACATCACATTAGTGTTCAATTACATCACGGTGATACCAACCCCGTAATATACATAGCATGGGTAATCAAACTGCCACTGTTGCAAACATACTCTATTTCGACTATAGCGCCCGTCATCGTTTACACTTCGTCATACATGCTCTGATGACTATGACTTGCACTTCCATGATCGTTGTTTTGTCGTCATGTCAGAAGAGAGCCGTCATACCATGGGCATCATGGCATATTACGCGCCAACATTAAAAGATCCATAATCGCCTTGCTGGCGTTCCAACTTGCATCACCCTCTATAGTGTAATAAATACACAAACATAACATGCGTAGAACTTATAAACATATCTTTCTTTCAACATTGACAACATTTAGCTGCCATGTGATTATTTTACCAGCACTGATACTCTGCCAAACGTAATTGCAACAGCATGTATGAATTGATTTATGAAATTAGTAATTTATTTTTACAACCATGTGGCATAGTATAAAACTACCGGCCCCGTGGTATAGTGGTCAGTGTATCTGGTTACGTGCCTAGGGGTCCCAGGTTTGATTCCTGACTAGTACTGTGGATATTTATCTGAAAGGGTAATCACCCCAACGCTCACCAGGGTTTGGTAAGTTAGGTTAGTGTTTCCACACCGTCACACTCACTATAACTCTGATACTCACCATCACCTCATCTCATCGGGACACGGAAAAGATGTACGGTTAGTACGTCCCTTGGGCAATGTAATGGCTAACCTTTCACAAACTAGGATACAAATGATGTAGCCCAAATGCGCGCACAATATAGATATAGTATAAAACTTAAAATCTAGAACACATTCCTCACTAAAAAAAAATCATAACAATATGTGTTAACACCTTATAGGCACTGCCTAACTCTGTTAAATATTGGTCAGATTTTATTTGAAAAACATTTTTAAAGTTTTTATGGAAAAAATATTAAGTTCTAGTTTAATTTAATAGATTCTTTGACTTTTCAAAACCCTTGAATAGAAAATTGTTTTCACTCGACTCATTGAAATTAGCACTGTAATAAAAACAGAAACTACATAATGGCAAACATAAAACTAAACACACTAACACCATTATTTCATTGCCGTTCAAGCTTATATGAAATGTCTGGTCATATTAAATAGTCTAGTCCCAGGGGCTCGTGGCTTGTGTTTGCAACTGAACACAACTGACATCAGATCTACATTGTGTTGTCATAGGGGTAGCATAATAAACAACATATTATAAAGGGACAGCTTTTATATTTAAAAATAACATAAATGTAATTTTCATGACAATGCTATATTTTTTAATTATTTTATCTATGAGGAGCATCCATTTCTTAATTTGTTCCAGGTTTTTGAAAGCCATTTTGAAGTATGTTGAAAATCTGTCATCGTGTACAACTGCAGAGAAGAATCGCTGGGAAGTAGGAAGGTCTTCAAATGCTAAGCTGTGTCAACTCATAAGACAAGCAATAGAGAATGGCTTGTTTCAATGACAGAGAGGGCTCTTCAGTGATTTGTAAACATGTTTGTTGCTAAACTGACATCTATAGGCATTCAAAAAGGATTGAAATCTCTGAGATGTATTAATAGAAACTCTAAATTGGAATTTCAAAGAATAAACAAACACATCTCTTTAAGGAAAACCTCTTTTTTGCTTTATGAAATATTTGGAAGAAGGTACAAGAAAGGTAGAAAGAAAACAAAAGGGAACAAACACATTTCACACTTTACATTGCTGCCACTGGACAAAGAGGTAATGGCTGCCTCTTGAAGAAAATCTATCGTTACCGCCCATTCCCCTGACCTAGGTTTCATTCTACTGGAATTCATCAAGGAGTGTAATGCGCTCAACACAACTTCCTAAAAGAGGAAACCAAATAACACAAAAGGGAAAAAAAAGGACTTTGGCAAGCCACATAGATAGGAACATGCAAAAGAAACAAATAACAGAATTTATAAATGTTTAGATCTTTTAAGTCCACTAAATTAAATCTCTTTCTAAAAATCCATAAAATATCATTATATATTCACATCCATGTCCTTTTCCTGTTGTTTGTCCTTTTTGTTATACCTTTTATTTGTTCCTATCTATGTGTTCTATTATTCTTTACCATTTTCCTTTTTTCTCCTCTGTTTTTTTTGTTGTTTTCTCTTTTAGGAAGTTGCGTTGCGCGTTACACACTCCTCCCTAATGAGTTCCGATAGAATGAAACCTAGGTTGGGGGATTGGGCAGTGACGATCAATTTTCTTTAAGAGGCAACCATTACCTCTTTGTCCATTTGGCAGCAGTGTAAAGTGTGAACTGTGTTCTTCTTTTCATTGTAAAGGCCATATTGTGTTTGTCCCCCCTTTTATATGTTTCCATCCACCTTTCCTGTACCTTCTTCCAAATATAATAAAATAATATTTGAAATCTTCCAGTCAAAAATTACTTTATGGATTAATACATTTTATTTACATCATATTAATATTTGTAGTAAATAATGAAAGAAATTTATTGAAGTTATCTAATATGACCTTATGTTATGATTTCAGATAAACCTTTTTTCGTTAGCGACTTTGTTTATGTGAGAGCGTGTGTCAAACACACTAATGTTGTTCTCTGTCCCTTTTAGAATATTTTGAATTGATGCAACTTTTACTCGTTTGTGAGAATATTGGCAATATGAAATTTCAAGGAAAGATTAAATAGCTATTGATCTTGTCTCTAAGTCTTATGAATTTGTTTTGCTCTATATAACTAAAAATATGTTTGGTAATATAATAAATATTTTTTTATTTTTGATATAATATTGAAGCTAATATATTATTTATGTAGCCTACCTACGGTACTTCATTATGTTGCCTGGTTTTATTTAGTAAGCTCGTTGAAGTTTGTACTTCATTTTGGAATATTACTCTGTTAATATATATAATTGTTTATTCTATTAAAACTATTTTTTAACTAGGTGCTTATAAATTGTGACTTATCACTTAAAACACAATGACAGACAAATCTTCAACAAACAGGATAAACAAATTCCTAAACTCAATATTAATAATTGATGTTGCTTTATTATTTGAATTCCAGATTTATTGATCTCACGTTAACCCCTATATTGGTTGGGCTCCTTCCTGTCAGCTAATTCTTTCTTCTGGGCCTTTTACCCAATACACCATTAAAAACCTTGCTTGGGCTTACACTGACATTCAGCTCTTTGTCATTTTATGTTTTTACTGTACCATTTTTATGCTCCCAAGCTGTCCTTTTTTTTTATAATCATATCAAAAAGGAGCTACATGGTTTAAACATTTTGAAAATTGTCTAGTGTTATTTTTATTAATATATATTTCAAGAACTAAAATAATAGCATCAACACTTTTTGTTTTTTGTGAGAATGTGTTAATTAGTTTTTTAAATAGTTAGTCTTATTTTGATTTATTTAATTCCACAATAGAAATGGTTGCATGATTTAAGGTGTCATTCTCGAAATATACTGGATTGCTGGTAATGTGTAGGTCGAGGTTCAAACTCTGATCAGATATACTAAGAATGATTTTCCTTCAATATTGTTTTCTACTCTCACTTCACACAAATGCGGGTACCTTCCCTCTTAATTATACCTCCCTTATGTTTAGCCAATTAGTGTAAATATGCAGATAATCCACACAGGTAGTATTACGCGATACGCACACACCAAAAAAAAGTTAAGGTCTTGATCCTCAGACACCCGAAAAAAAGTTCCTTGTTAAAGTCACAAGTGTGCCATTAAACTACCATCCTCAACCTTACCGCTTAGATTAATCCGTTAGTAGCCCTGGTGTTGAATATACTGATGTCAAAAATGTAATTAATTTCAAAATATTTATTTTAATAATGAGGGGCAATGAGGCGGTGTGAACCGTAGGCAATTGTTGACTTGGACACTTTGTGGTATAATATTAATTGTAAATGAATACAATAGATCACTAGCTAGACTCTAGTTTACTATAAACCATCCAGCTAAATGTTGACTACTCCGTAAAATATGTCCGAGATAAAATTAATTCTTAGTGAGAGGGAGACCAAGGTTATTAGTTTAGGTTGAGTTAGGTTGGGCCCAATCCACCTTGGGAGGGAAATTGTGGTAAGTCCGGCTTCAAGAAACATGCCGGCAATTCGTAAACTGTGGTGTGAATTCATTGCTGTACATCATGGAACTATTCCGATAAAACGAAGGTTTAGTTTCATGCTCTGTTTACCTTTCTCTTACTCCATCTTACATGCCTCCATCTCTCCAAATAGTTTTTTACAAGGTGGACAAATTTGTACTATTTTTTATACCAATAAATGGTTTAGATAAACATTAATTATTTCTTAAAAAAAAGTTTTTTGAAGAAAGATTTTTCATTCACAATTTTTTTAACCCTATAAAAGTGTAGTGAATGGTTGAAACCCTCTCGTGAATTAAACTAAAGTATTTTGTGAAGCAGATTTATGCATCTTATTAGAAAGGCAAACACACTTTAAAATATTAGGATTAGTACCTACCTATTGAAAAGCAAAGGTTTTTTTAGCTCCACATTACTTTTATTTAAGTTACATTCACCTGAATCGAGGGGTATACATTTTATATGTCAAGGTCATTTAATTTGATGGGTTTCGAACCATGGCCACGTGTACTAAAAATGATTTTTCTTAATGGTTTATCATTCTTTCTCCACGCAAAGCAGATACGTTTTCCTCTAAATTCCTTACACCACTATTCAGATAGCCCATTATGTCCAGGTATAGCTTGATTTTGGTTGTAAGCCTATTTTTAAGGTCTTATTTTGTACCAGAATCCTACTGTTATGTTCTTAGGATAAAAGTCCTTCCAAAACGGACTTCCTACCACCATTATGGAAGGTCTTTTATCATACTAAAATATTACTATTCATTAGGATTGTGGTAAGAAATAGGACCTTCCATAATGGGTTTCTTACCAAAATTAGGTTATATATAGTAAGGTGTGAAGTAAAATATAAAGTTACACTATATTTGGCTAAAATATTAGGTAGAGCTAGTTATTACAATGAGAAACACTTTACAATATTTTTTAGAACAAAGAGTCATTTTATTGCATCCTCTTCATTAGAACATTTAACGGTGATTAGAAAAGAACAACAGACAAACATAATTAGTGTATTTATTTTTGTGCTACATGTACTACCACCCAGTCAGGATATTAACATACTTACAATAATCTTGAAGGAATAGTTTAGAGGAAATGTTCTCGACATTTTATGGAATAAAAATGGTAAACCAGTTAGTAAAAGAACACCTCGGTACACACTGTTATTATTTGAATCCCGTCCTCTTGGCACTGCAAGCCACTTCGTCTGATTGTGCAACCAGACAATAATAATTATAGTTGTTAAATGTGGTTATAGCAGCATATAACTATCATATATCATATTCTTTAAAATGAAAATTGACACCTGGTCACGGGAATCGAACCAGGGCCATTCTTCACTCATATTTTAAGGCGGAGCCTGTGATGGACGTGTGGAAACCGTCGGCTACATATGTGCAATCAATTAAGATTGCGAGCAAGCTATCAGATCGACTCTGGAGGGCTTTATTGATCACCCATTTGTATCCATTTGCACACGTCCATTACAAACTTTGGGGCCAACTCCTGGATAGCTCAGTGGTAAGAACATTGAGGTACTAAGTCAAAGGTTTTAGGTTTGATTACCTTGGCCAGGTGTTATTACTCAATTTAAAACATATTCATTAATAGGTGAGAAAATATCAGATGTTATGGAATCTGGGATATGCCATTGGTCATGGGAGTATCTGACAGCCGAGCCGGACTTGCGACAACAGCAGCTCCTGAGACGATGCAGATTTCAGTGGTCAGTTCTGTAGATGTTGCACGATGAGGGCTACCACACACACCCTGATGCAGCAACACAGCATCTGCTCCTAACTGATCTGCATCACCGGGTACAGTTTTGCTATTGGCTCTAGCAGTAACTTGTTGCAGATCCAAACTTTATTGGGCACATCATGTGAACTGATGAAATCTGTTTCCCATGAGGGGATGGGGAACACCCATAACAATCATGTGTGGGCAAGTGGTAACCCACACGACTCTTGGGGATGTGATTGTGGCTATTTGCTATAAGATCATTTGGATTCCCACATATAGCGTCTGTTCCTTGACACTGCTGGCAGATGTTCCGTTGCTTGTGCAACAGAGAATGCGGTATGTGGCTTGTGTGTCAACGTCTAACCGCCGGCGAGAGTATAACATTTCAGGTACAGCATTACCACATCACCCCTCTCAAACAATGTCATTTTCCTCAAAAGGTATGAGAAGGATGAATTTTTCGCACAGAACTTTTTCAACATATTTACCCACCTGATGATGTGATACTCTTCCTATCTGCAAATACCACTCAACCTATATATACATGTAGAGAATAATGTATGTTTCTTCTTCGATCTGGCCCACCTAGCACATTCAATATCCTAGTGTGGCCCCTTGCTCAGTATTATTGGGGGTTCCTACTTTAAATAATTATTTAATTTACATCCCTTACTGTTTCCAGCCTGTGCCCTGGATCAGTTTTTATTCCAGCCATATATTTTACAATTCCAGCTTGCTAGGCCAGTTAAAGCTCCATGTGCCTGTCCTAATTGTAAGTTAGATTATAACGTCCAGTCCCCAGCTATTAATTCAACACTGTGAAAGAGTAAACCCACATTTCACCAATGATACATTTTTTTTACCGTTCCGGCAAAGTGTGAAGTTATGGTAATGACAAGGAAGAGGATACGGTCTAGTAAAGCTATGGAGTGTGAAGTTATGGTGATGACAAAGAAGAGGGTAAGGCCTAGTAAAGCTATGGAGTGTGAAGTTATGGTGATGACAAAGAAGAGGATAAGGTCTAGTAAAGCTATGGAGTGTGAAGTTATGGTGATGACAAAGAAGAGGATAAGGTCTAGTAAAGCTATGGAGTGTGAAGTTATGGTGATGACAAAGAAGAGGGTAAGGCCTAGTAAAGCTATGAAGTTAGATGGAGCAGAGCTGAGAGCGGTAAAGAACATAAAATATCTTTGAAGCGTGATTGAGGTGAAAGGTGGAAATAGAGAGGATTTAAAGAGAAAAGTACAGCAGAGAGAGTTGTTATATAGGTGCGTAAGAGACCTGATATTGAGAGTTGTATAGGTGTGTAAGAGACCTGCTATGAAGAAGAGAAGTGCCCTTGAAGTGTAAGGAAGTGTTGTACAGGGCGTACTTTGTACCTATTGTCACACATGCTACAGAAACTTTGACATTAAGTATAAGAAAGATTAGTTAAGTGAAAACCATAAGAATGAAGTTTTTGAGAAACATGTTATCGGTCATGAGGAGAAACAAGATCAGAAATTACGCTATCTGGAAAAGCGTGGGGGTACAGGGAGTAAATGAGATAGTAGAGGAAGCAAGACTGAGATAGTATGGACATGTATTGAGGATGTTGGAGTACATGAGATAGTAGAGGAAGCAAGACAGGTGGTATGGGCATGTAATGAGGATGTTGGAGTACATAAGATAGTAGAGGAAGCAAGACTGAGAGGGTATGGACATGTATTGAGGATGTTGGAGTACATGAGAGAGTAGAGGAAGCAAGGGTGAGATAGTATGGGCGTGTAATGAGGATGGAGAGGGAGAGGATGTCAAAGAAAATAATGGAAATGAAGTATGTAGGGAAAATACCGCAAGAGAGGCAAAGAAAGAAATGGGGAGGAGTAGCTAACAGAAAGTGTACAAATGAGAGGAGAAGAATGGTGGAAAGGTAGAGAGAGATGGAGGTATTTTATTAAACTGACCTAGCCATAGGCTGAAGACAGTGCGATGATTTTGTATAAATCATCTAAGATTTGGGCTATTTGGGTGAGTTAAGAAAAATAGCCAGTAGGTGCCTGGACGATTAAGATTAAAAATGTCCATGGAAGCAAATGTCTATCTAGAATTGGAAAAAAGACAAAGGTAATTTTAAAAATATAGTCAATGTTTTCAAGGAATAAATAGTAGTGAGACTGTGTAAGCTCGTCAGAGGAAGAGGGCAATTGTTATCAATAGATAAAACAATAAGCCTAACAGGGGGAAAAGCTAATTTTCTTCCCTATATTTTTAAATTTTACATTGTTGTTTCAAAGTGATAGTGCTTAGGTGCATCAAGTTAAGATGCAACTCGATTCACAAAATAGCTTTGCAATCTTCAAGCAGGCAACGTCGCCAACACTCTGTACTTGAATTTTTTCTCTAATGTTGTGATCAACTTGTACGATTCTCAGACTGTCCAGTTGTACCCCAAGGCCCCCCATAAAGAATACCCACTTCCTTGGGGTCTAAGAGGAGGAGAATGAAATGGTTTGGCAGTTAGCGGTGTTCTACTGTGGGACTGTCATTTTGACCATGCTCAATCTTTCAGGACAAAAACTTTCAACCATCATATAGTTATATAGTTTTGTTTGTATGTGGTTTAAAGACTAGTTTCAGTTTTCCTAGTACTTGATAATTTATATCAATTAAGTTTTGAATGTAAGGAAAAGCAAACTTTCAATTCTAAACTATATTAAAATACATTACTTACACTATGGCATTAAGAACTCAAAAATTGATTGTATTACTTACAAAAGTACTCCACCTGTCCCCATCTCGTTACACCCCATCTCTTTCAAGTCCATTCTTATGTTAGCAACCTCAAATCTACATGGTTTATAGCTTCTCTAATTACAACCTAGGTATAAGATCATTTATTTCATATGGTAAAATTACTGTTAGTGACTTTATATCCCACAAGATTGTGTGACCGTTTATGGATTATTTTTTTATAAATAAAATTTAATTTTTATTTTTCACTAAAACAACACTTTATTTTGAGATTTGACAATCAATCAAATAGATTAAAATAATATACAAAATTGATTGATAACATAACCCTTTTTTGAGCAGCGAATGAGGACATACATTGTTTTGACTTATGAATTTCAATGTTATTACATAATGAAAATGAACTTTACCTTAAAAATAAAATACACATGAACATTCGAGTTAAATATCTACAAAACAAAATGAGAGGTGCAAAATACAATCTAATTATAATTATGTACAAAAATAAGATTCACATTGTGCTTTCACATGAATTTAAAGCAAGATGGCACACCTTAATGAATATTTCATTCAATTCAAAGAGTATTATTTTCCACTTGGCAAGTGAACTTAAGTACCGTATGTTTGCAGAACTGAGTAATCCTTCAATTTACAAAATATACAAACAAATTCAGCTTATCAATCTGTCTTAAGTCGTTTAGAACTGGGTTCACTACTTTGAGAGTTAGAGTCCTCCGAGAAACCCAAATGTGCCGAGAAGTCAGTCGGCCCTTGGGAATCACTCACCATGGAGAAACCTACAATAAAAGTCAGACGAGACAATCTTATTGTTTAGCAGCAGAGGATCAGTCACACTCAATCGCCACTCTTAAACCAACCATTACCGCCCAATCCCCCGACCTAGGTTTCATTCTATCAGAACTCATCAAGCGGAGTGTTAAATACGTAGCACAGCCTACTACTAATCACACTCCCTCTGATGAGTTCCGATAGAATGAAACCTCGGTCGAGGGATTGGGTGGTAACGATCTATTTTCTTCAAGAGGCACGATTACCTCTTTGTCCAGTGGCAGCAGTGTAAAGTGTGAACTGTGTTCTTCTTTTCACTGTAAAAGCCATATTGTGTTCGTTCCTTTTATATGTTTCTATCCACCCCTCCTAAACTTTCTTCCAAATTTAATACAGTTATTGCATAAAGTGAAAAGAGGTTTTCCTTATAGTGGTGCACTCTTAAACCAAGGTAGAGTTAATTCACCCCTAATATTCAAAGTAAGCCCATGTTTAGTTTTCACATTTGGTGGTGAAAATCCATATTTTTCTTCAATTTGGTATACATTATCAGTAAATGCATATAGTCTCTGTCGACAATGTAAAGCACCAATCTTACCATGTATTGTAAAATCATAACTTAAGCATTTGAAATTTGAATATATAAGCCAGATAAATAGATGTTTACATACTCCTGCAAATGATACCGTTTTATATTTATCTTATTATTCTGTTATGTTTGAAATTATAATACTCACATGTGTTTGAATCCTCAGCAAGACCAAAATTTGAGTTAGAGTTGGAAGAATCAAGTGCTACTGATTTCCGAGAAGTAGCATTTTCTTTAATTGTGTGGTCTTTCCCTTTCTTTTTCTGTGAAAACAAGTCTCAAAATAAGTTCAGTTAAAAACTAAACAATAAATATAGTATAAATTGTACCCTCATAATATTTTTAACCATACAAAGTAAATTTGTTTTTGTTATAAAACCCCTGAACAAAGAACTTTTTTAATATTAATACAATATTATGCCAATCAAGTAGAAAGCTAGATCGCTAAAAGCAATGGACTAGTTGCAATACAATCATAACATTAATAGTTAATCATAAGGTTTTAATATTTACTCTGCAAAATCAACATTCTTAAACTTAGCCGAAATGAACAATGGAGATTTTTCATTTTATAACTACTTTTTAGTATAATTTCCAAAGTGTGGGTTGTGTTCTTTTCGCCCCACACCCCCAGAGCACATAGTTTTTAAGGGTAGGTTGAAAATCAATCAAAAAGTTGATCTTATCACCAGTGTCATCAGGCGGAACTGATAGAAACAAGGGAGTCTTAAGGGCCAGTTTGAGGGGGCG
>CABFOV010005940.1:0-16457 GCA_902141375.1 Timema poppense | reverse complement strand
ATGGGAGGGGGTGGTGTGGTGTGGTCCAACAGCCTTAGCCTGACTGACGTGGAGATCAGAATAGTTTACCACTCGGTTTAACCATCATTATTTCAGTATATGATTGATTCTTTTAGAGTCAACTTTTGTTTTGGTGGGTTTGTTTACTGATTTTTTTTTAAAACACTTGTCTTGGACAGGACTAGGACAGACACAACATCCAGTCCCCGGCCGTTAATCCATCAATGTTAAAGGATAAACCCACATTTCAGCAATGATCAATTTTTCAGTCATCCAGGGAATCAAACCTGGGACCTTTATCTCAGTAGACAGACATGCCACCGACTGAGCAAAGGTATCGGGTGATAAGGTAGGGTCATGCCATGGGAAGAACGTGAGCAGAGAAGAATAGGGGAAGAATGAAGAATTTTAATAAGGTGACCAGGCCGGAAACAGTCCACGATAGATAAAATGTTTAAAACTTTACCTGTTCACTGCTAGATATTGGGACCCATTTGTATATTTTCATAGTGGTTTCTCCAATGGTGACCCACTTCTTTTCCCTAGAAAAGGTAAATATAAAATATTGGACATTTCTCTGATGTGTGGTCAACTCTTTAACAATAGCATAGATTATGATAGAACTAGAACTAGCAAATCAATCCTTGACTATGCAAGTTGGGTTGATAATAATTTATTTAATTAAAAACTGTTATAAAATGTTATAGGTGTCATGCAAATATATAACTCATTTAACCTAAGTATTCAATCAACCAATGGTCTGGACCTTCACATCTCTGAACAAGATAATTTTTGGATCATTGGTTCTATTTATTAAATGGATGAAAAATATGGAATTTCAATTATTTTTACATTCCGTTTTTGAATGGCTTTCAAAGTTTTGGAATTCGCGTGATTTTGGCCACATTTTAAAATCTTCAAATGGCTCTATCTCAAAAACTATAAGACCTAGAAAGGTGGAATGTGTACTATTCTCTTAGGATTTTACAAGCTTTAATATGACATGCAACTTGGCCATATTTAAGCGTGTTTTATTTTATGTTTTCTGTGATCCATCTGTTTTTGTCGGTGCGGAAGGATACTTTGGTCGGTTGTGAAGCCACCCCTTTCCCCCTCCCACCCTCCACCACACAAAATAGGGTTTAAACTTGCACTCAACAGGGCCAAGGGCCTTAGCAAAAATAATAATAACAACAGCAACTTGTATACACAATTAAAATTCCCTACTAAAACTTCTAGTTCTAATTGTAAATGTAAGCCTAACACACATAAGTTCGCAAAGTCACACCTGTAATAGAATATAATAATTTATATCTAAAGTAATTAGTGTGGCAATATCAAGCCATCTTGAATGGTGAACGACTATTTCTTTAAAAAAAATATTATTAAGATAGTTTAACACACAAATCTAATAAACCAAACACTCTTGTAAGAAGTTTAAAATTTATTACACCAGTAAGAAACATATTACGTCATTTATGTAAGGGTTAAACATTTAATTTTGTAATTCCAAAAGTTACATGATAAAGAACAACAATTTAGGTTCACACTGTAAATAAACTCTTCATAATAAAATTGTATTTTTCTACCATTGTTAACACTGTAGGTAGGGGAACATATTTCATAATTGTAATAGAATTGAATAGATAACAAAAATAGATTTATTATACAAATAACATAAAAAGGTGATATGGGGTTACAACACTCCAGAAACATAGGAACTACCCGTAGCACGGGTCCAAGGCGACACGGCAACAGTCAAATGGAAGTTAAGTTGATAGTTGGTATTGTATTGCAAGACGGCCGGGCTAGCGCCGGACTTCCACCAGAAAGAGAACATGGATAGTTAGCAACATATAAAGCAAACCGGCTAATCCTATAGTTTTAGAGTTACCAAGTCACATGTCGGACAAGCTACCTAGCTTGACTAGACAAAGGAACGACATCCAAAATAATAAACGGTAAGATGACCGTAGTTCAGTTACACTGGTCGATGACTAACAAACAGGAGGCCATACAAAATTGTACTATGGCCGGTCTATTCTCAGTGGGTACTGCCGGAGCACTCAATAGTACATTTATACCACTTCCCACTCCTAGGGGTATACATCAAATCTAGTACACACTAACTTTAAATACTTGGACTAATGAGGTGCCAACAAGGGGAAAATGAAAATACTATCTGTGCGGGCCACTATACAAATTAGCCGTGTTCCACACTTTGCTCATCCAAAATAGTTACTCAGAAAATGGGGTGGCAACAAGAATACTGTGAGATACTGACCTTGCTAGGTCCCCAAAAGAATGGCACTAGACAACCTGATTGGAGCCATAAATTATTATTATTATTATTAGCACCGCGTCTTACTACCCGTTCGGGTTATATGCACTAGAGCCATAAAAATTTGAACATGTGAACATGACGTTCACTGCACAATGGCATATAGTGAAGTCATCAGGACTTGAAACGAAATAAAGAACTCATGGAGAAGAGGAAGCTTAAAGTAAGCTCCTAAGAAAACATAGTCATATAGACTAACTAAACAAGCCTGAAGGACTTGGAAATTTGCAGAATACTTGGATCAATAAACAAGATTCCCTCAGCATCGAGGCGGTGACTCGCACATCCCAACCATCGTGGTCAGCAGTATCTTCTCGAGGTTCTGGAGCAGAGGTTTCTCCTTCGAGGATATCCAAAGATAAACTACAATTTGGGAGCCTTGGGATCACCCATTATATACTCTTTTCCTGACCAGCAAATTGGGTATGTAAATAAGGAAAAAGGAAAGGCAAGCGGGTTGGAGGTTGGAGCAGTGGAGAAAGAAGATGCCAAGGAAGTCCGCTAGGGGAGTAGTGTTCGTAGCTCGCGGCATCGAACCAGCAATATTCAGGTCTTTCTTCAAGGTTGAGTTCAAAGGGTTAGACGTCTGTTGAAACTTTCACACTCTCTACTCCACCATACTCGCAGAACAGTTGGTGAAAGCATGGTGATCGTATCCGGGAACATCCATGTAATGTGAGTAGAACACAAATTATATTATTGCAGAATATATCAGTTTTAATTCTCTTCTTCGGATTCCTTTATATTATCTTAGCATTTGGTGCAGATTACAGTTTGTAGAGGTCATTTTATTTGAGTGACATGCTACATTTTTTAATATTCTAAAAGGGTTATTTGATATTATGTACACATTTCACACTCGTAAATGAGGAATTGCTCTATGTAATTAAACATTTTAAAACTTTTTCAAACCAGTGAATGTCATCAAAATGGTTTTAAACTTTGGAATAAAAAGTTTTAAACATTTTATTAATTTTCTTTAAACTTTATAGATGAGATACCAAAGTCTATTGTATAAATCTAAAACATATGAGTGATTTCTTTATTTTTAATAACTGAGTATTACCAAATACATAATTTACAGCACTTGTTATTGAAATCACTGCTAATTACTACCATTAAAATAACTCCATATTATAGCTTCTAGAGGCACTTATAATTCATACATTTTCTTGGCTTTACCAAGGCCTCCGAGATACTAACAGGCCCAGGTGCTTGCTCCCATGCAAGTTGGTGAAGTCACATGGAATAACTTGTATCTGAGGAATGCTGGGACACCAATGTCTCACCAGGGCCAAATAACCCCAGTCTGCCAAGAAATTCCTTATGGTGGATTTTGCTCGTGATGATAGTCCAGTCTTTACATTGGTTTTAGTAGTTTTAATATGTTGTTTTAGTATATAACATGCAACTATGATCAAAAAAATTTACAATACAAGATATAATTTGACCAAAAGTGCTAAGTGAAAATAATATTTGTCAGTCGTGTTTACCCTAACTTTTAATTTCTACAATAAAACTTAAATGTAAAAATGCATTATAAGTGTTATGTTCCAGGGTGTAGAGATAGCTATGATTCTCAAAAGGAGAAATATATAAATACATTTTCTTTCCCCAAGGAGCCCCATCGCTGTCAACAGTGGATACCCGTAATCCACAAGGACGATTTTGTACCGGGAATTTCTGCTGCTATTTGTGATGAATTTTTAATCTGAGAAGCTTGTGTTACAAGAAATGACAAATCTGGTTTAATAGTGCCAAGAAAAATTCACAAAAACCACCTTAAAACAAAAATTTAATAAAATGGATTCAAGATGATGTTATTAAAATTGATACTAGTTGTGAGATTCCTAAAATTAGAGATAAATTAAAACTAACCAATAATTTTATTGTTAAAATTTCACACAATAATGTGATCATACCAAAGTTTAAATTTAAATGGGTTTTGGAACCAGAAATTTTAATCAACAGAAGATACAATAAAACATGCCCCAAAATTTTTAAAACAATGTTGTAATAGCACCGAGGAAAGTTCTCCGTTGAACATGTAAAGAAAACTTTTGAAGCAGCAAACTAATTTGGCAGTTGATAAATTACCCAAATACACACAGGAAACTTTACTATTATGGGCCCGTTCTGTTTACTTTGGTAATTCAGCGGCATATAAATAAATTAAAAATTCTAATTTTTGACACTCCCCCATCCTAACTATTTAAGACAATTATCTCATTCACTAAGCAAGGGAAGTTCAGGAATGTTCATAGGTAGGATGGATGATCATGAAAAGGTTGTAAATGTATGTGAAACCATCAATCTCCTATGAATATGGACCAATAGAAGGGTTTGCTGACAATCTTCAGGAAGCTACTATGATGCAAGGTTTAAACTCTGACTGCAAATAAACTTTATTACTTAGCTTTGTGTGGATATCGTGTTTTAATATTGATATCAGACAATAATAGAGTAAACAGGAACATGTTTACAGAATTATGTAATGGTAGTTTGTTGCCTAGTTTCAAAAATCCGACTAAATTAGATGAATATAGTTATATATTATATGACGCAGTTCATTTGTTCTAATCGATTAGAAACAATTAGTTGAATCAAAAGGACGCAGAACAAACCTCTGTAATATCACCTTTGCCATTTAATCACGTAGAGTCGGAAAGTGATGTAAATTTTAGAGCTAGTCTTGGTGATTTGAAAAAAGAGTATTATAAAGAAAACTTTGACTCTAAAGGTATTATTGTCGACATCAATGGAAAAAGCAAAATGTTGCAGACACAATCACATTATTTGGTCGAAAAAACTTAGCTGCTTTTAAAGTATTAAAAAATAAAAATTTACAAGAAACTGCTAAATTTATATAATTAATTTCATCTTGGTGGAAATGCATGAATGCAAAGCATCCGATGAAAGGGAAACATCTTAGAGACCTCCCCATGTTACCCAATGAGAGATACAAACTCCACGTGGCTTGATAAGTGGGAGAATCAGATGATTTCACATCAACTCCAGCATACAAACGTTGAGGTAAATTAACACACAAAACAAAAACTATGATTATTATTGTAAAGTAATTGTTGAATAATCTTTCATTTTTGTATGTAGGCCTATTATTAGGAAAATTTCAGACTGATAATTTAGAAGCAAGATTTAGACAACTTAGTAAATACTGAGAAATGAGTGGTGTCAATTATCATATATCTGTTAGTAAAATTTTAGAATCTGAAAGGAAATGAAACTAATAAGTTTAGTCAAATTCAAAAAATCAGAAAAATTTGAAATTAAATCATATCTTTTAAATTTGAACAACTATGAAGAGGAAGATATTGACAGTGTAGTATGTGAGTACTTTCAATTTTGATGACGTTATTTTTTACTGTGACACTATAAGTGAAAACCATTTAATTAATGGCTTTGATTTATATTGCAGGGTATGCTGCAAATAATGTAAGTCGTCAACTGAAATGTGAACCATTCTTTCATTTTGTGAATCTTCTAACAAAGTGAGCCGCTATTTAAAAATAAGAGGGCGGGGAGGGAGTTTTAACGTGACTAACATAGTTTATCACAACCATTACATAGAACATGTTCAAGCTCTTCTAATGTTTTATATCTGACAAATATAAACAAGATTTTATTACAGCATAAATTAAAAGAAATCTAGTATAAAACATAGCCAAGGAACAATGTAACTTAAACAATTTAAATTACTATTTTAGTTATTGTGAGTGGGACATTTATATTGATTCTATTACTAAAAAGTTAATTCGAGTTATTTCACATATTTTTCCAAACAATTATTCCAAACTAAAAAATGATTCAATTGCTGATTCCTCAGAGAAAAGAAAACTTCAAACCTACGCATCTTCTTATAACATTCCTAAACAATGATCTTGGAATGTGGTATCAAGGCAAGAAATTAAAAAATATTGATTATAAACTTGGCTTATTTAAAAATTAATGTGTATTTGAGATTTTAGTTTTAATCATGCCATAGAATTAGAGCCTTTGGAATGTAAGCAGTAATATTGCTATCGTGAGTCCAGCGACATGAGAGCCCTTCACTGTGACGTCACGTAAACAGTATCCAGGCCTGTAGTATCTCAGAGGCCTCGGCTGTGCCCTCTAAGAGGCCTCGGCTGTGCCATCTAAGAGGCCTCGGCTGTGCCCTCTCGGAGGCCTCGACTGTGCCCTCTCGGAGGCCTCGACTGTGCCCTCTCGGAGGCCTCGACTGTGCCATCTAAGAGGCCTCGGCTGTGCCCTCTAAGAGGCCTCGGCTGTGCCCTCTAAGAGGCCTCGGCTGTGCCCTCTCGGAGGCCTCGACTGTGCCATCTAAGAGGCCTCAACTGTGCCATCTAAGAGGCCTCGACTGTGCCATCTAAGAGGCCTTGACTGTGCCATCTAAGAGGCCTCGGCTGTGCCATCTAAGAGGCCTCGGCTGTGCCCTCTCGGAGGCCTCGACTGTGCCATCTAAGAGGCCTTGACTGTGCCATCTAAGAGGCCTTGACTGTGCCATCTAAGAGGCCTTGACTGTGCCATCTAAGAGGCCTTGACTGTGCCCTCTCGGAGGCCTCGGCTGTGCCATCTAAGAGGCCTCGGCTGTGCCCTCCAACACCCAGCTTGATATTTAATTTTTCTTACAATTAATATACTGGATATGAACCTGCTATTTAAAAGTTTCACTCAAATGACTCAAATATAATATTGCACTATGGTATTTTACTAGTTTTTTTTGTAATTTTTATTTAGGAATGAGTCTTAAAACACATGTGGGTTGGATGCTTATGTACTGATCATGATAATGGGTTAGAGATTGAGGTTTATTTAGATGAAGTGCACTCACATTTGCATGTAATCTAACCATTTATGGAAAACCACCCTCAGTAGGCCTACACCTGACAAGGCTCAAACCATAATCTCTGTCATTGGAAGTCTAGTCTATTGCTAGTGTAGCGTCTTGGACCAAGCAACCAATGAACCATAATATATGTTCTTTGCGAGTATAGCCTATTGTTTGATGGTGTTTTGTTTAAATATAGTTTTTCAACAGTATCACAGGTTTCTGCATGAAACCCCTACTGTTAGCTTTTATGTTGATTATAACATATAGGTCTACCTACTACCAACCCTAAACCTAACCTAACCCTTCATTTGTGTAGGCCTTTAGTCTAGGTCAAGTTTGGATGGGTTAACTTGTAATTATTATTGGTAACATAAACATGAAGGTTTTATAAACGACGTGTCTTAGGATATTGTGTTTAAAGTTGCCCTTACTATATCATATCTTGTAGGTAAAATTTATGTTAACAATAAAGGCAAATTATTATTATTATCCTGATACATATATTAGGTGAGTCATTAAATGTCATTAAACTCAATTGTTATCATGTAAGCTGTAGTTGGATGTTCTACGCGAGTACAGGTGTCCTGATCATCTGAACTAAACAGGACCAACCATTGGGCGAATAACCAAATTGTTATGTAAAGGTGTAGGGCTGGTACACAAGAAATAAAAAAAATGAAGGGAGCTGCTTCAGTGATAGAATGATCTTCGGAATCACTTTCATGTTAGAGTGGCCTGCTGATGACGGGGAGATCTGGGTTTGAAAACCGGTCAGGTCTACTAAGGCAGTTTGAACGTGCAAACAAGGTTTGGAGGAAATTTGGGACAGGGAAATGTCCAATGATTTTGTTGCCGTCTTTAGTACATTCTGGTTCTGATAGGGTAGTTTCATTTGTTTGAAAAACAAAGGCTGATGACACTCCACACTCTACACTGTCAGTATGTGCCATAGTGGGGCAGTGGGTGCGGTGTCTAGGGGCTGTGCCATAGTGGGGCAGTGGGTGCGGTGTGTAGGGGCTAAGATAATGGGCCAGAGTTCTAGATAAGAAGTCAGAGGTTGAGATAAGGGGCCAAGGAAAAATCTAATAACTCAACCTGGATAAAGGAATGATTGAGGGATGAGTCATCAGTCACCTACCCTACCGCAAGTGTTTGGTAGCTATGACAGGCAGGGGAGGGTGGGGAAGGGTGAGCGAGGGTTTGTTTTAGTTTGAATTCAGTCACCCGTTACATCACTGCATAATTACACGGTGATGTGTGCACAGTTTATTTAAACTCGCAACATGTTGTAATAATTGTGTAGCCATTGAAAATGTATTTAATGGACCTATAAGGGTTTGTACATTGTACAATAAATAAATGTTTATAAAACATTGGATGGTTTAGTGTAACAAATGTTTATCATGTCAACTGTACTTATTGTGAATGGCATTGCAGACGTGATAAACTCCGATGTTACGTATCTAATAAACATCCCAAGAAAAACCTAGAAGGAAGAATCAAGGGAGTATTGCAAGTTTTGTAAAACATAAATTATGTAATCAGGAAAAACTCATAGTCGTAAATAGCGATAGTATTTCTATAGTATAGTATAGTATAGGCCTAGTATTTTATTAAATGGTTTTCCACTCCTCCTTCACGCAAATATGGGTAGACTTACTTATAGTTCCTCTAATTTCATCCTTAGGCCCTACTCATGCCTTTCAGATTAGCATTATTAGTATTGTACATATGTGTATAGCCAAAACAAGAAGTAAAACTGTGACATAACAAAAGATTGTTACTCCAATAACTGGTGAATCTGGTCAAAATATGAATTGTAAAAATAAATGTCAGTTTTTAAGTATTTTTGTTAAGAAAAGCTCGGGATTAATGTAATATATCCTTCCCCCCCCCCATATAATAAATCATCACTGTTAGACCTCTTAACTTATTGTCAAATAAGTTTAATACTGAGGTGATAAACTTTGAGGAATGTTTAAGGACATCCTTAAGGATTCGGAAGTCAATAAATAGCTGTAAAACCTTAAATAACAAATCAAACCTTGTGTAGTAAAAAAATAAAAACAGCAAATAAACTCATGCGTAAAGCTAAAATAAAGGGCCGACAAAACGCTAAACCCCGACGTCAAATTATCCAGTTCGTCCTTGAAATACCGAAATAAATCTAATTTTATTAAGTTCTAAACAGATATATTTTTTTATAAATTCTTGCCTTATACTTAAGTGTTAGACGGCCTACTTACCAATGTCTTACTTTGTCAACAACTTGCATAACCCTTTTTATATCATCTTTGGCTCTACTTCTAGTTTCTGCTCTAACAGATCTTGACATCATTTTGGATTAGTTAATTCACAAAAATTAAAAGTTTTTACTTAAAAAGTTTTAAAATGTTACACATTAAAGACCAGAGCGAAAATCAACAAGAAAATGAAGAAATGCTTTCTACCATTACCACGAAATATTTTAAGGGTTAATTAAAATCATTGTGAACATTTTGAAACCAGAATTGAATGAACACTTGACAAATGCCACTAGAGCGCCACAGTCGAAAATATAAAGATAGATAGTTGACTAATGCAAGTATATTAATTTGGCTACGCGCGCACAGCTTGCAGTGTGTAAGCAGACAAGCAAGCTACTAACATGCAAGTACACTTGCAACTGAACAAGTTGGTCACCTTCCAACATTACTAATGCAAGTATACAATTCAGAATGGCGGATTCTAAAAAATGATGTATGCGGGGGATACTTATTTATGAAATGGTATGAAAAGAATGAGTTTTTGTGGAATTTTAAACACCAGTTTCATAAAGATAAGAATGCAAGGGATATTGCACTAGAGAATATTTGTAAAGTGATATCAGGCGTACATATTTTCAAGAAGTGTCCAAAATAAAATGTTACGTAAATACTGCAAATGTGCCTCGTGAGAGATATTATTTAATAACGGTAAACAAATGTTATAAATCATTTCATCAAACTATTATTTCCTATCAATAAACGTGGCATGTGTAATTTTTTAATATACAATCAAAAATAATAAAACATTGTAGTACCGTGACCTATAGCTCCTAACACACAAGCGTAATTAGTATATGCGTATAAATAACCCGAACGAGAACTGAGACGTAGTGATAAAAATAAATGGCTCCAATAGAGAGACCAGTTAGCATCACTCTTCATTTTCAACCATGTTTTAGAAGCGGTACTAATACAAGTGAAAAATACGTGTCAACACAACTAGCATATTAGTAAGCTAATACTAGTAGACTTGCATTAGTCCACTAACATCGTGTCAAAGGGCCTTATTCTTACAATATGCGAAAAATAGGCCCCTAGTTTTAAAACCTGCGAGTAGACTCACCAGTCACAGGCTGAATGCTAAAAGTAAAAGTGCTAGTCTTGAAATAAATACTTCTTTTGTGCTGCGAGTTGATCTAATATCGAATACGGCTTACTCGCTAGTGACTGAATTTTAAATCTGACCAAATTGCATTAGTAGTGACGTATCTATGAAATATACCAATGAAATTAAAACAAGCATTTCCACGACATGATTTTTTTTGAAGGAGATACAAAAGATTTTCATTTTATTAGTGTGCTAACTGTGCTTTAAATATATTTTTTGTTTGTATTTTTGAAGTGGGTTCTAGTGTATAGTGTTAATTTGTGTTTATTGTATATACTTAGTAAATTATATATCAAAATGAGTGTTCTTGCTATTTAAGCCCGTATCACACGACACTAGCTCGTACTTGAAATCCAGTGTGCTAGCTAGCACTAGCTACCACGTCATCATCTAGCGTCGTGCGAATCAGAAAAATTATACTGGTTCTGCCACTTGGTACTGGCTACCATACTAGTTGTGAGGATAGAACACGAACTATTTTCGTACTAATTCCAACACTAGTTTGTGTAATTCAACCAATCAATGCACGCTGAGACTGTTGTGTAGATAAATGGTATAAATGACGCCAACATGGTCATCGGATGTGATTTTGTTGTAGGCAGAAAATTATTCTAAACATCTCTTGTTTATATAATACCAAATTGCCACAATATGACAATATATTTAATATATATAAATTTAATTTAAAACATGTCATCTAAAATCGACAAACTGTGTTCCAGACCCAATTTTAATCTAAATAAACTTGATCGCATGCCAACTTTGGGTGGGTTTATTTTTAGAATATAAAGTGTGCGTAGGCCTAAAAAAGATCATTTCTGTATAAGGATACTGTACTTGGACACCCATGGGCTTAGTGGCCTCTGACCGCATTGTAAATAAATGAATACAAATTTAGGGAGACACTAAACGTTTTTGTCACCCCGAATGTATATTACCTAACCTCCGAATGTATCATATTTAGCATCCTGTGTAAGAGTTTGACTATTTTTGTATAGCTGGTTTAATATTTATCTCCATTTTATTTTATTCAGTAAAACTACATAAATTATTTGGCGTTAATTTGGATAAAACTGCCTTTGGCGCTCGGAAAAAAAACCTTTATTGGATAATTATTTTAATGATAGAAGACATAATAACTCGATGTTAATAATTACATCTTGGAAGCATCAGCAAACAATATCGCGTGTGACAATTAAAAAATAAAAATATCATTTACCTGTTTCTTCTTGTCATAGTTTTCCTCTGAATTTCACAAAAACACTTGTTTAATAGCTGGCTTCACAGACTAACGTACTGCATCAACAGTTTCAATTCCACGGAGAATGATTACAAGCTAACGCTTATCTTGGACATTAGTTGGACTAGCCCACAATAGTTATCTAACTTGGCAACTAGAATGCGCGTTGATAGAAGCCGAGCTAGACGGCTATTTAATGAACTACTTATTTTAAATGAATTTTAAATAAAGACAATTTTAGCCAGATTATATTTTACTCCAAATATTCGTTGATTCATTAAGTATTTCTCTTTACCATTTCCTTTTACTAAATCTCTCATCTATACGTCACTATTCTAGCAATATTCGTAGTTCTAAATGGTATCACCTCTTTGGTGTGTATTTGGAAAGTTCCTTTTTTTTTTAAGTTGAAGGGGACGATTAGTTTTTGTTTTATTATTGGCGTAGTTTTTAAAAAGTGGTATTAATGCCGGGATGTTAAAAGTTTACAATCAAGAGGATGAAAAAGGACTTGTTCTAAAAATTATTACCAATTTGAACTATAAAAGATGTACACCAGGGTCTTGATTGTAACTTGAAGAGATTGTGAGGACATTCATATCTTTCAGTAAATATAAAGATATATATATATATTCATATAGAGTTTATGAACACAAAAATCTAACTTTGTTTCAAGTTTTAATTTTAAGTAGAATTGTGTTAACCTAGATATGTAAATTAACGGAGCTCCACAGGCAGGTTAAAATTAAAAGTACATAAATAACCAAACGCATAACATAAAATATTTTTTTATATTTCTTTTTCATGATAACCTTTAAATTTGTTCAATTACAATATAATATAACATTTAGGTATACGTACATTTTTTTGTGTTTTTTCTCCCCCAAGCATTATCAACCAGCTTCTTGTTGTATCATGTAAAATCGCTATGGCAACCAGACAAGCAAAGAGAAGGGGTTTCCTAAGCATGTCTTTAAACCCAGTGGTCCTGAGAAAAGGGTTTCTCGTGCAACTGAGCTACATAAACTATATTTTTTCTTATACAACACTAGAGGAGATATATTTTATTACACCTGCGACCATTATTTCGTTTTTCCCAGCCAGTCCCGTGTCCATATTCTTTTTTCCTACGCTCCCTCTCATAATTTTCAATATCTTTATTAGTAATTAATGCAGCTGCTGCACCCAAAATTAATCTCTGACGATCCATAAATATTTGCACTAGAACCTAGTACAAAACTAGCGGCGTGTGAATACTCTAGTCCCGTTTCTATTGTACTAGCTAGTATACAGATATCTAGGCGCTAGCTAGCACACTGGAATTCAAGTACGAGCTAGTGTCGTGCGATACGGGCTTTAATAAAGACTCGGCTACTTAAATATTTCTGATAACCAAAAGTTACTTTTAGTTCAGTTTATGGAAGAAAACGATAAATTAATAAAAGGAAGATTGGGCAATCCCTTCCGTAAAACGGATGCAGATAGTTTATAGTCTGAATTGTAGCGTTTATATAAAAACTAGCTGCTGCCCGCGACTTGGATAAGGATTCATATCATTATACGGGTATAATCACTTTTTGTTCGCATCCGTGTTTTAGTTGACTAATTTCAACAACAGAAAAACGTTTATTGTAACATAACTATAATAATTACATATATTGTCTCGCGGACTGTTTTGTTCACATTAGAGAGAACGTTCAATATGTATAGTTTTTATGTAATACCAATAGTTTTTGCAGCGCACGCGGGGAAAGCATATTTTTAGGCAATTTTTTATACCTTGTGTAAAACTATCGACATTTTTATGAGGAATAAATTAAATTTTCAAAATAAAATATAGCCTATGTTACTCGCTGATAATGTAGCTTTATATTGGTGAAAGATTTTTTTAAATCGATCCAGTAGTTTTTGAGTTTATCCATTACAAACAAAAAACAAAAACTCAAATCTTTCCTCTTTATAATATTGGTGTAGAAAAGCTACAAGTTCAAGTTCAAAACAATAAAACTGGACACTATAGTTTCAAGTGATATCCTACCACACCGGCAATAGTAATGGATAAACTCACCAAGGCCCCATTCATCTGGGTGTACGTCCCTAGATGACTTCCCCCACGGACACAACCGTTCACTGCAAACATAATGTGTTGACTGACAGCGCAAGGGCTGGAGGTGCTTCAACAATGTATTCTCGCAAAGGATGTTGGGGGAAAGTATGACGTTTCCGGCTCGGGAAGGCTGTGTGGGCAAATAAGACTATTCTGGAATCTCCCCGACTCTGCTCGCCGCATACTACCCGTCCAGTACTACACCTTCCCTCTCTCTTTTGTTTCTGTGTTTTCTCTTGTATGTGTAACCCCTCCTTCCCCCCTCTCTGAGCAACTAAGATCAAATAAATACTGGTAGGAGAACGGCAATAAAGACACTCTTGACAGGATAGCAACCTAGGACTCATCTGCGTGTTCTAAATAATGTAAGCTCTAAATTATCTTTTGGCCTTTGGATATCTAAATTTCTTTTTGTCTTAAATATTATCTTTTATATTACGACTTCAAATTATGAAGTTCATTAAACTCGGAAAAACCTTTAATATGTTTAATCCTTTTTAACTTGCAAAATATTTAATATGCTCTTTGAATCTGGAAGACATTATAATTTTATAAGTTCATCTGACTTTTATATATTATGAAATGTTTGGATAATATATTTGGAATTTAAAGTCCTTTTGACTTATGCAATATCTATATAATATTTTCCAATCATCAATCCCTTTAGACTTGGGAACTTTGCGAGATGTTTGACTGTTGGAGTCCTTTTGACTTGTAATGTGATTATTATGTGTAATGTTCACTAATGGGTGATTTGTATACAAAGCCTTGTTGGCGTGGGAGATTTATGATACGTAAATCATGGGCTTGTTAAAAAATGAGAAGTAGGTTATATGATTATGACGTTTATCTTTAAAGTTCTTAGACTTGTGTAATAGGTATAATGTGTAAACTTTGGAGTCCATCAGACTTAAGTAATTTTGAGACGTTTATCTTTAGAGTCCTTACACTTGTGTAATACGTATAATGTATAAACTTTAGAGTAAATCAGACTTAAGTAATTTTGAGACGTTTATCTTTAAAGTCCTTAGGCTTGTGAATCATTTAATATCATCAAATGTGTATATCCTTCATATTGTGCATATATTTAAAAGGTTTAATGGTGGGAGTCCCCTTTGACTCGTATAATACTGAATTTGTTCAACTCGTTAAGTCCCTTATTGACTTGGACAATGTTTTTTAGATAGCTGTATTTAGTGCTTGAAGCCCTGGTGGATTTGTATATATTGGATTCTTTAAAATGTTCAAAGTCCGTGTGACTATAAAATTATTTAATAAGTTTAGGTCCATACCTTGTCTGATTTGAGCATGAGAAAACATATTCTAAATTTTGTTAATTGCTGGAACTTACTATTTGACATATGTGAAACTAATAATGTAACAAGCTTCTGATGTTTCTCTCCGCTTATTAACTAAGTTTTAAGTTTACTGAATAGGAAATATCCTTGATTTCTGGTCTGTTGGTTCCCTTTTTGCCTGGCACGATAATTACTGAGTGGGTTCTGAGGAAACAGGAGCAAATATATTAGAGTATGATATATTTATTTATCTTTTATTGTCCCATCGACTTACTCTGCTTTTATTCCCATTTTTTTTATACTTGTAATAATTGTATGTCCGCCTTTGTTCAGGACTAAGGAAGAGGTTACAACTGAAATTTTAAGTGGAGCTGGTGTGGCAAATAAGACAATTGCACAATGGAGAAAGGTGTGAACACGTTTTTTTTCATGGAGTCAGCATTCCAACTATGGAAATAATAAATAATATTGTATTTTAAAACGTACTAAACATAATTAAATTTCGGAATTAAAAATATTGGGTCCACCACAAAGTAGGCTACACTGATATTTGACTTAATACAATAGCAGTGATGCTTTATACTTCAATCATCAAATTAGGCCTACTTATAGTTTTAATAATAGTGTGATTCAATCTCGTCTAAAGGGCGTATTCGAATTGTCTGTCCCTTACGCACTTGTGCACTTTACTGCACGCTTTAATAAAATACGTTTCTGGCGCTCTTAAGTACATAGGGTGCATGATAGTTTTCGTACAGCAAAGTACAGCTAGAGCCATCTGGTGGTTAGTTCTGAAACATGCGTTTCCATGGTAACGATAATGAATCTTGATAGTGTTTTGTCAATGACGTCATGGATACCAAGGAGCATTTCAAACATTTTTTGCGTATTTAGAGAAATTGTTAAATATATACATTTAAATATTTCACTAATTAATCTACTTTTATCAGTAGAGTATTATTCTCAAACAAATTTCACTGAAGATCTTTTAACTCGTAAATAAATTTCCTTTTGACAGAGATTTTCACACTTGAAAGAGAAATTTAACCGTTTAAAATTATGTATATAAGCAAAGAACAAACCATACTAGTGTAATGTTTTTTTCTTCCTCACTCTTCCCTCAAACAAGTCCACATCCCTGTTTCCACACACTATTTATATGCCTGCCCGGCTGGCGCCAGTGCAGAAACAACCCGGACTTAACCTCG
>CABFOV010005939.1:16401-38486 GCA_902141375.1 Timema poppense | reverse complement strand
AAAGGTTATATGGGGTTCAGATAAAATAAAATAAAAAGTTGTCATTCAAACAAATTTTTGACAAGAGTGAGATTATTTCTAGCCTTATATCTATCTATAAATATATATGCATACATATATAGAAACGGCCAATGACAAGTGTATGCGCATATATATATGCATACACTTGTCATTGGCCGTTTCTACTTAGTGATGTTTTCCCACCTCAGGATATGGATTGATAAGGAGCACGTCATAGAAGATGGCAGAAGGCAATGGGTTATTTTCTTTGGACTTTTATTATAAAACGAGTATGGACTATAAAATTATATTTACAATTTATACCAGAACTAAGTATAAACACTACGAACAAGTCTTTGTCACATTCTGCAGGTCCATGAACCCTTTCCGTGGTCTCTTATGCCCTTCAGTCCCGACATGAATGGTAGCCCGGAACATTTAACACAATATTTACCAACACGGTTAATCCTGAAAAACACCCTGAGGTGGTTCTCTGGTAACTTTCAATAAGTCTCTCAAAAAGACTGTAGCAAAATTACATCACGACTAGACTGTAACAAGACTGTAACAAGACTGTCGCGTATGCTCGTACCATTTCTTGCTCTCTCTGCAATACTACACCTCTAAACACTTCCTCTCTCAACTACAACCATTTGAACTGTTGATTCTACATAGTTTATATAAATAGAATATATTTATTTTAAAATTGTGGGTTTATGGCTTGTAAACTTTTTTAGGTTTATGTTCAGAATATTTTAAGCTTGGGGGCTGTAAAGATTTCTACTATTTGGGTATCAATTTTCTATCTGGTTTTCATTTGTCATAAAATAAAATGCTGACTTAGAAAGTAAGGCTATATAAAAAGAGAGAAAACAGTTTTCAGAACCAAATTCAACCTTATTACTGGTAACCGCATTATATCTGCAGTGGGAACGGCCACAAAATTAATTCAATTGACTTTTTATTTTGCCGCAAAAGGCTGGAGAACAAGTTTAATTATTGTGAATGGNAACCAAATTCAACCTTATTACTGGTAACCGCATTATATCTGCAGTGGGAACGGCCACAAAATTAATTCAATTGACTTTTTATTTTGCCGCAAAAGGCTGGAGAACAAGTTTAATTATTGTGAATGGTTTATTTTGTTTTAAAAACTAAACCATACATTTATTTTCCCAACTTTACACATCTTATAAGCCATCCAGGCTATCCACATGTTCACACTAATCTAGTGAGTAAAAGAGTTGTTAAGTTTAAATATAAAATGCACTCGTATTTGCATAGAGGAAGAGATAGAAGCCCTTTAAATAAATATGGCTGAGATTCGACCCTGACCTCACCTATCACCGGAAAACAAGACTGACATCTTTGTCTACGTGTCCACTGGTGAGAATATTTGAATGTTATCATCTCCATTTTATAATCTAGCGATTTAACAAGTTTGTGCCCTTTTCAATGGCCGAATGGTCTAAGGCGTCACTCTCGTAGGTAGATTGCTCTGCTGATGACGGAGGGAGTGGGGTTTGAATCCAGGTCATTTCTATCAAGGGTGGTTTTACCTTAATTGTTTCCTACCCTCCTTCCACGCAAATGCTGGTAGATTACCTCTAAAATGCTTACTTCCTCATCTCTACCCCATTATTAGCATATATTCATATAACTGAAATGGTGGTAAGATGCGGTTAGTAATAAATAAAAACTATCAAGTTTTCGTTCAGCTCTTTCTCCGTTTTCACACCCGAGAAAATCTATCACAAGAATCAATAATCAATTAAGGATTGATCTCTGACCTTCGGGTGACGTGGCCAAAGGTTTTCAGTGCTGTTTAATTACTGACTTTTGTTCACGGTACATTATAATTATAGTTTTTTTTATATAATATACAGATGTCATCAACAAACTTACAAACATACTTAACTCAGGACAGCAATTCTATTACTAGACACCCAATCACTTTAGATCACTTTATATTGACTAATTAGATAACACGACGAACCCGTCATGAAAATAGTAAATATCTTCATCAGCACTCCCTGGAATTGAACCAGGAACCCCCTTACCCTTTAGTGACACCTATCCTTGGTGTTCAAATGTTTCTGTCTTTTGGGGTAGATAGTTTGTAAGTAATTATATCATCTCTCTATGGTATCCCATCCTGTTTGCGACACAAAGTAAACAACAAAGAAACGAGCGAATGAAAGGCTCTTGCGATTGACACACCAACTCTGCACTGCGACTGTGTTTAAATTAAACTGTCACTCCTAGATGTATTTTTAAATCGAATAAATGAAAGTTAATGGAGCGGCCACTCAACTGTACTAGCAGTTTACAGCACATTGTCCTCTTGTGGTGTGAGTAGAGTTGACATAAGACTTTTACTATTACAATGCTACCCGCTTCAATGGCTGAATGATCTAAGCCGTAAAGTGTCATTCTCGTGTTAAAACTATCCTGCTGAAGACGGGGAGATCGGGGCTTGAATCCCGGCAGGGTCCACTGAATCTGGTGTAAAATTGAAGTTTTATTTTATTTTATAATGATATTAATTTAATACTGTACTATACTTGTGTGGTTTCAACCAAAACCGGGGATTTAATCAAATGACCAATCAAAATGAAAGATAAATGTTTTAGTACGAGTAGTATTCTTACAAGTATTTGAACTTGACAGGTCTGCTTAGAGAAGGAGAAAAGGTGTGATTGTTTACTTAAAGTCTCAAATAAGATAGGACACCATATAAAAAATTAATATGAAGTACAATTAATAGAAAATAACTATATATATATTGTAGGAGGATAAAAAAACGTGAAGAACTAATTAGAATAAAAATATGCCATATTTTAGACTTGTGACTATAAACCCTTGGCGATATTTCGACAACGAATCTTTATTTATTTTTTTTAAATCCAAACTGTCTAGCCATTTCGAATTTAACATTTCTTTACAGATCATTTTATTACGCTCCTAATTCAATTCGCTGACAGGGTAGCAGGATCGAGCTTCTTTGTTCGTTTCTTTTTAGGAGCATGGGAATGTTTTATTTCCTTTCCTATTAATAGATCCGCAGTTCTTTGAAATATATAGATTGCTTTAAGTACGTATAAACAGTTACTATGACAGAGTATACGGCATGTGACACTATAAAGTTCTCAGACATGTTGTATGTCAAAGTCTGACCAAATATTCTCATCCCCCTCTTCTATTTGCTAACCATCATTTAAGTTGACCTCTGTGTTCTTGGGATAAAGTCCTGGCCTCAAGACCCAATGTTATTGGGTTCAAACCCAGCCACGATCGAAGAATTTTTCTTGAGCGATAAAAACTTATAGCACAACTTCCTTCAGAGGGGAGGTAAACCCGTCGGTCTCATGCCGATTGTGGCATATAAAAGAACTTTGGAAACCTTTTCCAGCAAAATTTGGAAGGTACTTTCGCTCTCACTCCTAGAAATTCTCTTGTGCTGATATAATCGGTCAGTTCAGAAAGCTCACGTTAAATACCTCAAATAAATAAATAACTATTATTAAAATGAGGTGTATATTTATTTGTTTGTAATGTAATTTTTATCCGTGCTGATGGTCAATTAATCAGAGGCGCTAGCTAGTCTCTTGGTTGTTGATTATATTAGGGTGTTTAGGTTGTTCTAATCTCAATCGAGTTTTTTTTAGAATCAATTTTCCTATCCTTTTTTCTACTTAAATTTGGATACATTATTCCTAAGCGATGCTCATAATCTCTGTCTCGTAGATAAATGCATAGTAGCCCTTGTGTTAAAATAAATATAATATTTGTATTTTTACTCGAATTGGTGGACACGTGGACTAAGACGTCAACCCTGTATGGTCTGGTTTGCCATCGATGAGGAAGTTTAAGATTCTAATCCTGGCCATGTGTATTAGNTTGATTATTTCTCACTTTACATCCACGCAACTGCTGTATATTTCTTCAAAAATTCTAACTTTCTCATCCATAATCAAATTCTGAATTCACTCAAAAAGCGCGTTGGCCTGCTCTAAGAACTGCATCAGTCAAACTACGTCTTACGGCCAGTATTTTGGACTCCTTTGTACCAAGGGAAAGCTCACTGTGTTCCCTGCCTGGGGCTATAGCCGTGAGTTTGGGACAGGTAGGCACCAAGTATGTTGCTCGCTATCCAAGACTGCATTTCGTATTAATATGGCCTGGAGCGAGTGAGGTTGTACATACAAACATACATACACACACAGAGAGACCCGCTGACATATCTGCAGGACATTGCTCCCGTTATAGCTCGAGTACAGTCTGTTACACGAAAATGTGTTTCCATCTGGACCCATTGGTTCTTCCTAAGGGCGGATATCACTATGGTGTCTACTCCGTCAGCTAAAAAGGATGAGATAAAACCCATAACTTTGGCTGAGAGGTTTAATGGGATTAAGGGCCAAGATTATGAAGCTCATTCGAATGATAAAACAGATTTTTGAGCACCGTGTCTTAATACACGTACGTACTAATTGTTCTAATGGTTTTATGGATTATGAAGGTCATATTTAGAGCAAGTTTACCCACATTTGTGTGGAGGAAAAGTGCTAAATAATTTTGGGAAACACATCCTCAGTACTCATGACCAAAATTAAAGCCTCAATCTCCCCGTTATCGGCTATCTAGTTTAATGGGATAGCTATACCACGCGGTTGTTGATTTTTTTTTATCTCAGAGTTCTATTACCAATACCAGATATTCGAATTTGATTGGACTAAAGAAAGGTAGAGTTTGGCGGGAATAGACCCATATCTACGTGAAGAAAGATTGGGAAATTATTTAGGGGAAAAAACCACGCACAGTAAACCTTAACCCTGACCTTCCCATAACAAGCAAATCAGACTCTACGACCTTGATTGTTAGCCCGCGTAACTCACCAATGGTTCTGTTGTTATCGTCCTGAAGTAGCTCTGCTCCACTAGATATAAGGCTTTCATTGAGCTTGAGTCACAGTTGACAGATTTCGGTGTTCTAATCCTGCTTTTGTACATTGAAGGTGATTTCCCACAGGTGATATTTTTTTAATGGTTTTCCCATCACCTCTCCACACTAGTAAATGTTCATTATCTAGAAGTGACCATCTCCATTCCAAAACCTTAAGTTAATTATTTAATAAAACTGATCTTTAGCGTAAACATTAATAAGAAAATACCTACATCAGCGGGCACAAGGACTAAACGTCCAACTTGTATTTTCTGGTTATCTGGCAACAAGGAAGTAAGGGTTTGAATCCTTATAGTGAGGGCGTTTTAACCTAAACTATTTACAACCCTCCCTCCACAGAAATATGGGTCTATTTCCTCTAAATAATGCGCAACCAACAGTAAGGTGCGTTGCAAATAGAAAGAAAAGCCAATCAGTCAAATGTATTCAATCAGATAACGTGTACGCCCCTTTGAGTTCTTAGGTAGTGTGCCCACACCTCTGGCAAGAAGGGGGAGGGGGAATGGGCAAACCACGCAGCGCGCGGTCCCAAAAGAATAAGTGACGAAAACTCGGCACAGTAGGCAAATCAGAAATCCTCTGAGTTTGGCGTGTCAGTCTATTCCGAGGGGACTCTTCTTTGCAACAACCTCCGACATGGATTCAATCCGCCTCTTGACGACGGACGAACTTTGTACACGGACGAGAAGATCTGTTCTATTCGTATCGCCCCTCATTAGCTATGAAAGTTCTACGAGGTCAGTGGCAGATCCTGGGATCTTATTAAAGGGGAAGTTCCCAGGATACTACGGCTTTGAATTTGTGGGAGCTTCTTCTTATCATGGGTAGGTAGGTTCGGTTCTTTGGTTCCGCTGGTGATTAGTTAAACCAGTTATGACAATATTAATGAATATAAATCATTAAATAAATATATGACCATGGCAATAACTAGAATATTTAAGTGTTCGACTAGTACATACTTTGTTTAGTTTTAAAATAGGGGATTATCGTGACTAATTAGAACTGATTATTTTGTAAGTGCATAAAATCTTACTACCCGTTCGGGATATCCTCGAAAGAAAGTAGAAGGTAGAATTTATAGAAAAAGTTGTGGCATTTCTGTGAGAGGGGAGTCTAAAATTATTAATAAAACATTCACCCTCAATACACCCGGCCGGAATTAGCCTATAGCCCCAACCTCCCTATCGCTAAGAAGCCAGGTAAAACGAGGTATATATATGAGTTCATGTGCCCAGCGAGATTGATGAAATAATATAACTCGAATCAAAATGATTAAAAAGTTTGGAACCAAACCTATAGGCTACCTAGTAATAGCCTTCCCTACGCTCTTGTTCGAGGCTTGCTCCCGCGTCACACATCGCCCAGTTGTGACGAATGTAGAGTCTGGGGTGCTGGTAACTGACTAACATCTAGAAAAAATATATATATATTTTTCTAATGTATTCATTCTCCAAACCATATGTTCTGCACGACAATATTTTGAGTTATCACTTTTGGCAGTCAAAACTTTCACGGTATTTTTTTTTACCACTTTGAAATTATTGAAACATGAACATATGAAAATAATCGTTTGGAAGGTGTTTTTTTTAATGGAAACGCTCTCTGGGGTTCACTTAAAAAATTTAATGCTTTTCAAATTAGAGCTTCTACAAGGCTGCTTTCTTTCCGCAAATTAAAATGGTGACCCATCTGTAACAAGATTAGTTTATGAAAAGTTTTATTTTGAAACGTATATTGTATATGACTTTTTCCTCTGAGCTAAAAAAATAATTTACATATTTTGATGTCCGGTTAAAATAAGATACAAGTAGGAATATAATATTTTTTAACTTATTATTTCACATGCTATAAAATATCTTGTTGCCACAACCACAAAACAAAAATCACAATAGTTTTATTAAAAGATGTTCTTTAAATAAGCTAATAAAAAGCCAATCGTACAATAAGCCTGAGGGAAGTATTATTAAAAGTGTTTGATAACATTCTATATTTACTACATCTAGTTTTAGCGTATACATATTTGCTAATTAGATATCAAGTATTACAAACTAACTTAATCTAGGACCGTACATCCTATTATACACACGCCGCCCTAGGTATTTACTAATAGGATAGCAGGATTAACATGTAAGCAAATAATACATACCTTGGTCATCAGCACATTTAGAATCAAACCAGGTCCCTTGTTTAAACCTTTCGAACCACTTAGGTGTGGGGATGAATTCAAGAGTTCTTTGTACAGTTTCTGTTGAAAAAATAGGCCTACTATTCATTCATTGCAAGCTGATTTTTTTTTTTTTTAGAAAGTGCACATTATTAATCTCAGATAACAACCCAACAACGACTGTACACGAGAACGGGAGCCAGAGCTACTCAATCATTCATCTCCAGATTGCCAGAGTTCTCTCTCTTCTCTTTCAAAGTCTCTTTCAGCGACCAGCTTGCTTCTGAACTGGATCCGCTACCCGATTCCTCGCCCGCAATCCGTAGACCCGACGTGGAGTGTGGAGGAATTGCAATGATACGCCCTGGGTCATCCGACAGATAAACATCACCTAGTTACAACTTTGTTTTCTTGTATAATGTCACAAGATCATGTTAATTGTTTTTAACGATTTGTTTTATCAGTTAAATGTTTGTGGATACTAGTGATGAGGGGTGCGGGGGGATAAGGAAAAGTAATCTAGCCATGAAGGTAAGTACAGTTCAATTCCCTTGGAAAAGATTTAAAAAAAATATTGTATCCAAAATTGATAACATTTTATCAATAATATCTATTAAAAGTGACCCACTCTAGTGGACGAAAGGTCTAAGGCGTCACTTCTGAGGACTGGGAGATTGGAATTCGAATCACGATTGGGTATACTGAGGGTGGTTTTCCAATCTCTTCGGTTTGGTCTCTATACAAATGTGTGTACACTTCCTCTAAATTCAACCTGTTTAATCTCTAATTCATTAAAGTAATCGGTACATGTGCGTATAACTCAAACCAGTAATAAGAAGTGGTGCTAGAAACATTATTAAGAATGACAACTTGTTATAAAATGATTTCATGTATGAATACGTAAATTTAATAACGTTTTATAGCTGTCAAATAAAGCCCTTCCAATGAAAATTTGACTGTAATTAATATTTGGTTGCGTGAATTGGTGAGAACGTGGATAAAGGTGCCAGCCACTTACAAGTAAGTCCGGGGGTTTAATCCCAGCCAGATGCATTAGTGATTTTTTTACCAACTCAGTTTTACATCTCTCCTCCCACGCAAGATACTGATATATTCCCTTTGAATTATACCTTTATTGTATTTGTCCCATTTTATTGAATATGGGGATAGCTTGGATGAGTAGTAAGAGGCCATGCATATAAAATAAAACCTTTCTCTTACCTATACCTAAAATTAATCTTCTAGTGAGCATCATGTTAAACTTAATAGTAAGAAAAATATTGTTATTATTCTGTCGCCCAAGTTCACAACAAGGATGTACCAGATTCTCAGCCTTACGGAAGTTTCTCTGCGCTCTTTGAACCGGGTTGAGTCCTTTAACACTGGGGTTTCCTAGTGACAAAGGCTCAGCAAAAAAAAGCACTTTCAAATGTGCAATTGAACGACTAACTTTTAACTTGTTCGTCATAAAGGGACCATTGTAATCGTAATGGGTAGTCTGCTTAACTTCTTTGGGAAATAGTATTATGTGAAGAGGGGGTTGGGTCTCTACCTGAACTTAGCTTTCTGCAAGCAGATTGATTGACTCGAGAAGGATATTTGATCATCTTGTTTTAGTGAAACCATGTTTAAAATGAGTTTTTTTACCGCCCTTTAGTGGCATCTAGTGTTTAAGGACTCAGGTTATCCCACGGAGTGCAGCTATTTTAACTTGGAGGCTGTTGGTTTTGTGTATCTTTGTTTGTGCCCAAGGTGTACCAAAGAACAATAGCATTTAGACTCTTGTCCAAAGACTTTTAGTAGGTGTTTTGGGTCAAATTTCTTAAGAATGAGGGATCCAATGCCCCTACCCCGGCAAATTTGGGGTCATTTTGTGTGTCTTGAAGCTATTAATGGGATGTTTTCATAATAATTAGGGGCATTTGGTCGTAACTAAGATAAAGTTTCGCACTCGGCTCATAACATACTTTTATACACTGAATGTACTCAAGTCGCCTTTAAGCTATAGTTGTTATATTTTACCTTACCATTTGGGGAGTTACAAAACATATTTTATTCCGATCAATCAAAATTTGTATTCGCACAATGTATCCATATACCTCTTCAGTTCCTGCACCCTTGATACCTGGTAAATGTAGATAGCACTAGTTGATGTGTGAGTCATATTTCATGCTTAGATAAGAGTTTCTATCGACGCTTTTTAAATCTATTTTCAGTTCCTTTTGTGAGGCCACCCACTTGACACGCTCCTGGGAGGTAAAATGAATTCTATGACGAAAAAAATTGCATATCGTTAAAAGAGCGCTAGTACGACGGGGGAAAAAAAAGCCGTGTATTCCCTTTTATCTCTAGTCCGTCGAGAAAGTACTTTTACTTTCCACAGTTGGTATTGAAGTAGTGAAGCGTATGATGCACGCAAGGAAATGGAAACCGTTTGGCAGGCCATAAATTTTCCAACACGTTATAATAAAAGAGACTACTTGGAAGGGGAAAAAAAATGTGTTTCAATAAAACATCTGCAAGGTATCAACTATATCTTTTGAATTGAAGTCAGCTGGAACTTGCGAAAAGAAACATTTAAACCATTTTACATAATTTATTACACTGTCGACACTTAGTTGGAATGTTTTTTTGGTTACTTGATGATGTTTTTAACAATTTTGAAATTGGAAAACTGCATTTTACCCACAACGGTGATCACGCGGGAAAAGGTGCCAGTCTCATAATATATTTTAATTTACCAGCCAAGTGAAGG
Source organism: Timema poppense (assembly GCA_902141375.1). Taxonomy (NCBI): domain Eukaryota; kingdom Metazoa; phylum Arthropoda; class Insecta; order Phasmatodea; family Timematidae; genus Timema; species Timema poppense. The sequence goes on along the minus strand of CABFOV010005939.1, from coordinate 28,602 downwards.
TGACGGTTCGCATTCTGGCTGGGTGTACTGAGGGCAGTTTAAACTAAATTGTTTCCCCTTCAAATTCAAAGCGAATGTGGGTAAACTTCCTCTAAAAACTAACTTTCTTATCTCGCTCCCATTAGTGAAACTATTTGAATATCCCGAACGTGTCGTAAGGCGTGCTGCAAAAAAACTATGGAATTTTTAATGTAATAACTTACCCAACAGTTTACATATTCATACGCCAAGCAACGTGTTCGATGGCTGCCTCTTTTTACAGCTGTTAATTAAATATAAATATATTTTGATAATTTTTGGTTACTCTATATCTATTTTTACAAGATCTTGATAATTCTTTTTGTGGTAATCCGCTGGTAAATTCCCGCATTATCTGTTATATTAATGCCACAGCTGCTTGTCCACAAAACGAGGCACAAACTTAATTTGTGATTTGACAGTAACATTTTTTAGTCTTAAGCAAGGAAGTTTACTTGAACAAACTCATAACAAATATTTTAAGTGTACGAGGGACTAAATATATACATATATATTCTTTAATATTTGAAGTAAAGTCTAGGTTCCATACAAAAGTATAATGCAATAAATAAAAAAGTCCAATAATATTTGCGTAGCCTACATGTAAAAAGTTTATACATAGAGTAAGCGTAAAATTTATCGAGGGCAGACGAAATTGTGGAAAATAATAAAATTTTACTGTTGGGCTGGAAGGCGTGGGATACGAAAATACGTAATTTTTATATTTAAAAAAATGTGTTGTGAGTTTGTGTTTCCCCATCATGACATGTCCGTAACACTAACGAATACTTCCCTCCCACACATACCTCCCCCTGCTACTCCCTTTCTCTCTTCTTCCTTCATCTACAACCCTCCACCCCCGAAGGTCTCCCGGGGCCATTCAGAACAGACCCGCACATTAGGTTGTGACCCGATTTTTCATTCCGTGGACGTGCAAGCGAAACACGTCAATGGAACATGTTCGATTTTTTCCCCCACGCCCCTTTTACCTCTCCCCTTACCCCTAACCAACAACTACCCACCTTTCTCTTCTTTCTAATGGCGAAACACACATCCTACAAAATCTAATCCCTTTACCCCATCTTCGCCTACTTCCCCTACCCCCTATGTGTGAGTGTGTAGATTTAAAGTTAAGCCGTGGCGGGTTTTTTTCATCTGCACGTCCCCGGAAGATCGGACAACCGCGTGCGTGCGTCACTGCCAATTTGGAAACCATCCATCCATCCAGCTGTCTCGGTTTTGCTCCTTTCGCCCCAGTTTTCGAGTGGTCAACTATGGTTTACAAAGATAAAATGTAAATTAAACTAAATACTTAGCACCGCGTCTTACTACCCGTTCGGGTTACACGCTTATAAGTACTAATTACGTTAATGGTTTAAGAATTGGAATGTTTGAATAGACAGGAAGTGATCCTGAACTTTTGTGAAGGGAGAGTGTAAAATATTTTAGGGAAACCACCCCTCAGTACACCCGAGTGATATTCGAACCTCAATCTCCCCGTTCTCGGCAATCTAGTTGAACACGAAACCAGCGTGTTAGCTAACTATGCCACCGAGGCGGGTAAATTAAACTATAGATGTGGAATAAAAAATGTCCACCTTTTTAAAATGGAAAGAATGAACACGAGATATCCTAAGTTGTAAGCTTAAACTTAAGTTTAATTCATTTTGAATATGAGAAAACACATTAAAATAGTTTCAAATAAAACAATAATATCGAATCTAGTTCTCTTCTCACACTCGTATAGCTACAACACTTAGTGGTTGAATGTATCACTAACGTTGAGCGTGCTGTAGACCATATATGATAGTACATATATATTATAATCAAAGTATAGGTATATGAATACATCTACCCTTTCACAGGAATTAAGGGATCTAGAATTTTTCAATTTTAAATTTACTGAAAATCTTTCATCTTTAGATGAAACTATAACTTTAAGCTGTACTATCTGAGCATGTGATGCGTTGCAAGAACCATGAGTTTAAATCTGGTTATCTTGTTTAACAAAAGTTTTAAATTACGTTTACAAAACCTGCATCGGTGGGCACGCATATTAAATGTCGAGCACATCTACCCTGGTTTACAACTGACGGGAAGGACGAATCCCAAGCCAAGTGAACGGAGATATTTTTCCTAAAAGTGTTCATACTCTACTTACACACTAATATAGGTACATTTCCTATAAGTGTCCCTAACATCTTATTTTAATTAAATGCGAATAGCTCAGAAGGACTCGCTTCGGTGTCCAAATGGATTAAGGCGTCACCCTCGTGTTGTACTGGCCTGCTGACGACTGGGAGATTGTCATTCCAATCCTGGTTGGGTCTACTGGAGGTGGTTTTTCCTAAATGTTTTCCCACTCTCCTTCCACGCAAATGAGGGTATATTACCTCTAAAATGATTCCTTCCTCATCCCTACCCTATTTGTGTAATCAAACCTAGACAGGTATTAATACGCGGTGATAAAAAAAACTGGCTGAACAAAAACATTACTAAATAATATATATATTATCCACAGTATTACCACTCTCCGTTCACTCTCAAATTGGAGCGGTGTTTTAGAGCTCCAACTGGCCAGGGTATGAAGAGGATTGAGGGAAGATGGGGGGGGGGTCTACCGCAGCACGAACAAGCATACCTCTCATAAATATACAGTGGTGTAGTAAAAAAAATATCTACTATAATAGCCACGGTGCGTGCTTTCGGCTACTAGATATATGACTTTGTGTAGCAATGAAAAGGAGTAAAGTAACTAGCCCCTTTTTCGACTCAGACGCACACATACACATATTCAACCCCTTCCCCTATCTTTCCACCCCATCGCAGTCCTTCTTTATTTATTTTATACTTCTTGCAAGGTAGTAGAAGGCGTCCTTTCATATCTATACGCGTGTAGTCTAGATAGCGAGAAGATATTTCAACTGTACGGAATACTAACAGGTTGGTAGGCCTGAGCGCCCTGCCTGCCAGTGAACATGTCGGGGGGGACGTGGGGAGGTTATCGGAGTGATCTCCTTCCATTTTATAGACCTCCTACCCCCTGCCCAGAATCTATCTTAAGAAATGAGATCCTCTCCGTAACGACGCTTTAGTTATTTAAGACCTCTTAGCAGAAATGTTGGAAACAGTAGTGCCATGGATTATATTACCATCTGCGCCTTGCTTTACTTACAACCTCCACCACTCCCTTCAACTCTTTTTTTTTTCACTTAGCACTTTTATCGGTATGTAGTACCAGCACTAGATAGGGGTTTTACAGGTGTTCCCCAAGCCTCTCCCATTGGCCCAACGTTCCTGTAGGGTCTTAATATGTTATTTATGGTAAAAGCATATCAGTGATTGTTTTTATACCTAGAAGCTATAAGGTTTGTTTAAAGGGGTTTATATTCCGGTTTAGAGCCAACGTGCCATTTTTAATATTCTTGAAATATTATTTATAAGAAAATTACCAACTTATAATTATTGTTTATATTAGTGTGTCTAAAGAGTTAAGATGTATTAAATAGCCAAACTATATATTTGTTTACTACAGCTATAATCGCATCTATATATCGTATTATTTTATTAAATTTAAATAATATGACAATTATATGTGGTTATAACTCTACGTAACAACTATGATAGCTTGGCTAGTCAATCCATCATGACATGTGCACACTTACAATTGTTATTTAGCAGCATAAAGCCCTCCCGAGTCGTAAATGGGTGCGTTACCTGATAGATCGTGATTTTAATTGATCCCTCTTATCATTTAGCTGACGGTTTCAACACGTGTCCATCACAGACTCTGCCTTGAAGAATTACCTTGGGCACTGTATGACTCATGGACAGCAAAGTGGTAAGAACAGTAGCGTACTAAGTCAAATATCCTGGGTTTGATTTCAGAGTCCAACTGTAATTTTTCAATTCAAAGAACAGGTAAAGGGCTATACGGGTATATATATATATATATTTTTTTTTCATTAAATTGAACAGTTATATATATAACTGTTCAATTTAATGAAAATACTGAGACTTGAGTTTTCCAAGAAACTCTTTGGTCACGGAAATACCTTTTTAGTTTAAGGACGTGGATCATATATTTCAACATAATTTAATAAACAGAATTAGTACATACTACATGCAACGGGGTGCACGTGAGCTAGCACTTCAGCCTCATTTGGTCTTATTTGCTGTTCATAGAGAGGTTAGGATTCAAATACCGGCAGAGTGTACTTAATTTAGTCGGTCCTAGGTGGCTCCCCACTCTTTTAGCAACTGTGGGCATATTATGTTCTTAAGAATATATACCTTTCTCATTCCGACTTTATTAGTGTAATTTTATCCGGATATCCCGGATGGGTTGGGGGAGGGGGGGATGTACCACGTGGAATCAAATAACTGTCCCCTAGACTTTTGACTGACAACTCTAACCATGAAAATAAATAGCGTTTTTTTAAAGTAGGTGCTAGTAAATTTTTAAACACTAGGGCTATTTAACGGTTTTATTGATTGAATAGGAATTAAGAGGGTAGTTAGAGGGACTTACCACAAATTATCATGGGGAGAAAGAGGGAAAAAAGACCTTTTAGTTCACCCAGCTGTAATTTGAACCCTTAGCTCTCCATCACCAGAAGACCAGACAAAATATGCTTGACTTGTATACCACGTGTCCACCAGTGCAGGTTTTAACGCAAACAAACATAAGTTAAAAGGGGACCACATTGACTAGAGATTACTTATTATCTTTCAACTGTCAAAATGAGCACCATCCCACAAAAGTGACAAATGCAAAGTATATGGATTAGTGAGCATAGACCGAAATAAAGTAGGCTCAATATATTTTTGATACATTTTTGGATTAGGTTCTTTCTATTGCGACCCGTCTATATTTTAATTCCCTTACCATTCAGCCATGTGGCTGGGCAGGGTAGAACAGAGCTGGGTCCTATTCCAAGTAAACCGTGAAGAGGTTGTTTGAACCTATTAGAAAGAGAGAGAGATATTTAAAATGTGTGTGCATAAACAGTTTGGGAGCACAAAGCTACTGACTCTTGTGTTTATAAAGAAACTTTTCAAGATGTATCTAGTACACTCTTTACCGATAAGCTTTAGACCTTCTTACGGGACAAAAATTAAGTGTTTAATAGGTATTTATTGTACATCCTTGACATTACTCTTATGCGTAGTACCTCCAGATGTGTTCTATTCTCACTCCATGTATACTTGCCAATGTGCGTTGATAAAATGCCCTAAACTACTCACATTTATTTTGCAACTCACTATTATATATATATTAACGGCTTCGATGGCCACGTGGTCTGATGCGCTATTCTCGCAGTAGACTAGACTGCTGAGAACGGAGAGATCGAGGTTAGAATCTCAGTCGGATATACTGAGTGTGGTTTTTTCCAAATTAGTTTTACATTATCCCTCTACGCAAATGTGGGTACACTTTTTTATAAATACAATCTTCCTAATCTCTAAAACCATTAGCATAATTAGTTCATTAGCGTACAGCCCGAACAGGTAGTAGTACGTGGTACTAAAATATATATTTAAATATTTTGTGAAATAGCAGACTGAGATATAAAAATATGTAAAATTTTGATTTACTTGAGAAAAAAAAACGTATATGAAGTTTAGCCTACTTTGTATAATTTTTCATTGCTCCATAAATATGTATACTGCGTCTACCCTGAAAGGTGACAGCCATTCTTTTGATTACACTAGCATCCAAAATATAAGCTATACCATAGTGTAAACGTGATAGATAAGCTTGCAACCTTTCAGGGTAAACGGAGTACATGTAAACACTCTACAGGTCGCAAATCGCAATGAATTGGCTCCAATTTGGTTGTATTAGCTTCGTTTATTATCAAAATGTAATTCTATTCAAATTCATTACTGATCATTACCTCGGTCGATGAATTGTTATAAATAATGAACCGCAAAATTTAAACAATTTTTTAACATAATATTTGGGTAGTTTTATGCACACAAAAAAAACTTTTCCGCCTTTTATCTATGGCCAATCATTTCAAAGAAATTATTTTATTTGATATTTTTGGTTGATCGATTCATACAAAAAATAAAACGCAATTACCCATCAAGATAGAAATTCGTTTAGTAAATTTTGAAGTCATTGAAGTTGTGCCTTTTAAGTTCTAAATTTATTTAATTTCAAAACTTACTTTTTGTCAATAGGATCTATAAAATTCACACTTATTTTCAAGTTAGAAAATCTACAAGGAATTATTTTGACAACAAAATAGTACTTTATTTGAATGAATATATAATATATAAATGCATTTTGAATAATTCCTAGGGCATACATAAAAAATAAACTAAAGGTCTATCCACTTTTGTCTTTCCCAAGCATTTTTATCCTCTTTTTTTTATAATTACAGTAAACGAATGGTGGGTAATATTATAACGAATTGTTTGTCTGTAAATTCTTTATATATTTTTAATTAATCAGTTTATCTAGACCAAACGGTGTTTTTAATTAATATATTTAACACTAGGCCTATTAATGACTTAATCTATGGGGTAACGTATTGGAAGGTAAACCTTAAGAGTAAATGCCCCCGCATTCGTGGATGGAGGAGATTTAACAAATAATCACATGTTGAAAAAGCATTATTTGAAGATCGACATTTCAGTATATAATAAAACTGTTGTTACCTTAAAGCATGTGAGTGAGTAGAACAAACTTGATACAAGTATGGATACTAATTAATTTTTTTAATAACTTTCCCGAGTTTCAACATTTTAAATCCAGTGGTTAAAATAAATAAACAATTTATATCATGGAGGTATTCAAACGATTGCACACGACTATCTAAGTTTAGCGGATGGAGATTTTCTTTAGCAATGATCATATCCATAAATTTGAAAAATCACATCTGTACACGGGTGTCATTTTTCAAATTTACGAGTGTCTGTCATTTTTATATTTTATGAATGTAATTTCTTTTTTGCAGTACGTCTTACTATCTGGTCAGGCTATACGCATATGTACTAATTACATTAATCTGTTAGGGATGCAAAAGGTTGAATTTAAAGGAATCGTACCTGCATTTACGTGAAAGGAGAGTGGAAAACCATTTAGGGAAAACTATCCTCAGTACACCCAACTGGTATTCAAACACCGATATCCCTGTTATCAGCAGTCAAGTCTAGCACGAGAGTGACGTACTAGACTGTACGGTTAGCGAATCAGGTAACTGTAAAACTTAAAGTTTACTTTTACTTATAAAACTGTATTGCAGCTTGATTAAAGTTGCAATACTGTAAAAATAACCGGTTGAAACTGACAAAATATTTCGAAATATAAAAATTAGTTTCAGAATATGGCAATTATATTTTTAAAAGTATACATGTATTTTAACAAACCTTAGTATAAACATAGTATCAAATTAATACATTATTTTCAAATAACATGTTACTGCCTCATATTAAATTTAATAAAAAAATTGTAAATATATTAGCTGGCTTCAAAAAAATGTGAAACTAAAAAATCTAAATATTGAATTGAAATATAATGTTTAAAAAATGTACTCTTAGGTAAATGGATTTTAACAAAGTTGAATACACATAAAGCTTCATTTAAACATCATCCATAAAATATTAATTTCCCTTAAGGCCATACTGGAGCAAGAGCATCCAACAATTTTGAAAAGATTTACTAAAAATTAATTTTTTTTAGGGGAAAGGGTAACACACAGCTATATGGCTATACTCGTAAAAATATTTGGACTTATAAACAGAACCAAAAGAGTTTCTTAAGTTTTAATTGTGAATTTGAGCTAGATCAAGGTTAATAAATAAACACAATTAGTTTTAAAGGATTAGGATCAAAATTAATTGGAAATACAACCCGCCTCGGTGGCGTAGTTGGCTGACGCGCTAGTCATGTTGAGCTCGACTGCTGAGGACGGGGAGATCGATGTTCGAATCTCGGTCGGGTGAACTGGGGGTGGTTTTTCCTAAATTATTTTCCACTCTCCCTCCACGCAAATGCGGGTTCACTCCCCCTAATTCAACCTTCCTAATTCCTAATCCATTAGCGTAGTTAGTACTTAAAGCGTATAACCCGAACGGGTAATAAGACGCGGTGCTAAATAATAATAATAATAAAATTAGAAATATATCGACATAATATATTATCTTTAGTTTTCACGTGGTCATTGATATGTATGTGCACTGCGTCTTACTACTGTTCCGCGCATATAATTATACTGATAAGAGTATGGACGAGAAAGGTACAATGTATGATAAATCTACCCGCATTTGAGTAGGGAAGATGGGAAGTGTAAAATCATTAATGAGAAAATACCCTCAATACACACAACAAGAACTCGAATAACACATCTCCAACACCGTCAAGCCTAATAGTACAAGCTTGATGTCTAGTCCACTTATGTGAGTCTATTGCCCTTTTAAACCGGTAAAAGGACATTAACATTGTTATTAAAAATATTTACTAATCATTATTGTAGCACAAAGTAGCACACTTTAGCTATCTACCACAGAAGTAGTTCAACCAACAAAGTAGTATTATCCAATGTGAAAAAAAAATGCCGTTATAAATATAAGATCTTGCCAACATCTCGGGGTCAGCTCGCAAGCCCTGTTTTTGTCAAACTTAATTTAAACAAAGTGTACCACTCTAAGACTTTCTCTCTTGTTTAACAACTCCAGCTGCACACTCTGTTAATGGGTCTAATGTTTTGTTTTTTTACCACACACGAGTGTTTCGACAGATCAGAAAAAGTTAAAGGAAGTTACCTATAAATATTTAAATCTATTTCATTTGTATGTATATATATTACAAAATCTAGTTAATTAAGATTTTAGAGCTCTATGAACCTGAGATAGTGGGTTGGCCTGTCTGTAGTTTTAGGGATGTAATATAGTATTTTAAATATTACATGCCTGTAGTTTTAGGGATGTAATATAGTGTTTTCAATATTACATGCCTGTAGTTTTAGGTATGTAATATAGTGTTTTAAATATTACATGCCTGTAGTTTTAGGGATGTAATATAATGTTTTAAATATTACGTTTAATACCAAGGTTACTTGCATTGATGGCCATACGGACTCCTGTCTGTATTTCCGGTGATTGGAGGTTGGAGTCCCGGCTGGGGTTTATGAGTTATTTAATTAAATAGTTTCCCACTCTCTCACCACGCAATTGCTGGTACAGTTACCATTCATTTTTATCTTCCTTATAAATATGTTTATAATGTATTTGGACTTGAATATTCTGAATTAATATTCAAACGTGATTCAAAAATATACATTAATGGAATTTTCTAAGATGTAAGGATTAAGAATGTATTTTAACATAAATGCACCCCTATTGGCGTGGAGAGAAGGATGGTAAAATCACATATTGTAGAACATTCCTTAGTGCACCCTACCTAGGATTCGAACCTCTGCCACCTGTATCTAATTCAGCACGCCAGCACTTATATAATATATTATAAATATTATATATATCTTTATTATATTCAAGAGCTATGGCTCACGTATTTGTTTTTAAAAATACGATCCACTCGTTTTCAATACTGACCAAACCCATAAATATTAATTTTAAGAATTACATTTTATTTATGATAAATAATAATTCGTGAGCTATGATATAAAAAAAGCTAATTTAAAACATATTTATTTCCCCCAAATGTTTTTGTAACAACCCGTTCAGGTATATACACATATAATAATTTTTTGACATATAAAGGTTGAGGAAGTTTGAATTTATGATGGGCTTACCCTCATTTTCATGGGGGAACAGTGAGAAACCACTTATGATAAACAATCCTCAATAAGCCCAGCCGGTATTTGAACCCCGATCTTCATGTCACTGGAAGTCCAGTTTATTATAGGAGTGACTCCTTGAACTATTCTACCATCAAATCGTGTTCACATATTTCTACCAACAGATTGCTTTTTTAAGTGATTGGTAGGGGGAACAGATTTTATAGGTGTAAGAAAATAATTAAGTAACTTAAATAGATTTATTATAACAAACAAATAATAAGATATAGGATTACATTAGATAAACAAGTTTTTATGTTAATTGGTTGATAGTTATAAAAGTTGAAAATGTTCGATCGGACCACCTGTAGATGATACAGAGTGACAGTGAATACATCAAAGTTAGATATAACAAGTGGTTGGATTTAATAGCTCCAAATATACAGGTACTGACTGTTGCTTGGGAGAACAAGTGTCTAAGTCAACATAGCAACGGTAAAATGGGCAGTTTCGTTGAGAGAATACATTCAAAACAATATTGCCGGGCTGTCGTTAGACTAAAGATAGAAAGGCGAAGTCATGAATACTACAGAACAAATTTCTAATAGATACATACTTATATATCCTATATGTTTAGAATTACTAAGGAGAATATCTGCCAAGCTAGCTAGCTCGTATTAAACCTTAAGGGGAGTCACATATACCCAAGGATAAATGTCCTGTATCCTCACACTGAGGGTGGCTAACAAACAGGTATCAACAGCGAATTGTACTATGGCCGGTCCTTTCCTAATGAGTTCTGCCAGAGCAATCAATAGTATATATGACTACTCACACCCTGGGGTGTACAAAACACAAGTTAGATACTATATTTTAATACATAGATTCATAAAGTGCCCAACGGGCCAAAAGAAAGTACTATTTACGCGAGCCACTACACTACACTAGCATTTCTCACAAGTTGCGCACCGCAAATAGTAACGGAAAAGGTTCCAACAAGACAGCAAACAGCATCTGACCAAACTAGGTACCAAACAAAAGTGCAAGATGACCTGCTTGTAGCCATACGAAAAGAACAAACATGAACCTGCCGTTTTAGGGCGTCTTGAAATTTTTAGTAAAGAAATATGAATCCATAGAATAGAGAAACTTGAACACCTGGCCCTACACATATATAGAACATAGAGCCCTCGTATTTAAACTACGTCTGATGAACATAGGGAAAAAGGACAGCCAGAGAAACTGACTGCGCCTGAAGGACTTATAAAACATCGTTAGTTACTCTGACAATAAACAACACGTCTGAAGGACTTAGAACGCATAGTTAGAAACACTGACTATAAACAACATGTCTGAAGGGCTTAGAAAATATAGTTAGACACTCTGACTGAACACCATGTCTGAAGGACCTAGAAACTATAATTAGTCGCTCTGACTATAAACAACATGTCTGAAGTACTTAGAAAACACATAATTATAACTACTGTCCGAAGACACATCAAAACAATCTCTCCATCACTGCAAATTATGTCTAAAGGACATATTAATCAAAAGAATAACTACTGACACAATACTTGATGAATAAAATTAGACTTCTGTGATGCGGCGGGAAAACAAACGTCAGAGACATCATTGTCGTCAGCATTTGGTGGTGCTGGAGCAGAAGTTCTTTCTTCGACGACTAGTTACAATAAAATGCCACAATGTGGGTCTCGAGCTGGCTCATTATATACCGAGGACCTACGTCAGAAAATAACCAAACGATAGGATCTAAGGAGGGCAAGGGGTGGGAGGTGGGGCAGAGGAAAAAGAAAGAGTTTCAAGGAGGCTCCGCAGGCACAGTTGCTCTCTTTTGACGGACCATTGAGTTGAGGGAGAACATCTTTCTTTTCAACCACGTGTGTCCGATGAAGACGGAGTAAAGTCGGCGCTGTTGGAAAGGTCAGCCACCGCGGGGAGATCGTAGCCGCTAGCATCCAGTCCATGTGAGTTGATATCGGTTTTATAGTAAAGGAATATATTAGTTTCATTTCTCTTCTTTTAATCCCTTTACTTTATTTTTCCATTGTTACGATTGTAGATGTATTTTATTTAGAAGACATACTACATATTGTTTTTCAAAATCTGTTTGGATGTAAAGATTGTTGTTTGATAAAAGCTACTTAAGTATTATCTGTCATATGTAGACTTGTATCTTATTCATTAGTTGTAGATAGTTACTATTAGCACCAGATCCTACTATTAAATTAACTATGCGTGGTATTAACAATAATATCAGGGTGCCTTGCTGGTAGAACTTTCACACACAAGTAAAATAATTACTTGTGGAACAGGCTACCATATTGCATCAAGTGGTTACTGGGTATGTAGGTCAGTCCCGCTCAGCACTAATGCTGTGTGGGTTGACTAACAATGGTGGCGCTTCTAGATAGAG
>CABFOV010005938.1:0-38490 GCA_902141375.1 Timema poppense | reverse complement strand
ATGATACCCTACCCTTCCACTCCTCTGAGGAGCGAATTAAATCGGTTAATGCGTTCAAAAATTATCGTGAAACATATTCACCACAGACAGAAAAATGCCAATCGGTGGAGTTAGAACGGGGAACTTGCTTCACTCGTTCAATAAACCAAACCACACGATGATTTTATTTGTTTTTACATTCGAACAATATTTGCTAGATTTCCTAACATCGAGCAAACAAGCAAAAACTTCTCACACCAATTTGTTTTTTCCCCTCGATCACCCATGCAAGCGCGGGGCCCCTAAAATCACAGGGGCCTGTGCAGCCGCATCATTTGCACACCCCTGTCTTTCCTATTTGCTCATGTACTTTCATGCCATTTTGAGTTTGATTTTCGTATTTTATCAGGAAAAATCCCTTTGAACATCAAATTTTAAAAACGTTCTGGAGTACAAGCTCTATCTAGACTAGGCTCGGGGAGGTTGGGGTAATGTAAGGTGTGCCCCCACCCCCAACCCAATTACCCTCATAGGTCCCCCATTAATTTATTTAAAAACACACATCAATGGTTTAAGACAGCTTCGACGAGAAAGGTTCGATTCCCGATTTGTTACAAGACTTCGTTAAAATACAAAATGCAGAACTATTAATATTTTAGCTTTTATATCTTCATATTTCTACATTTTTCGATTTGTATGAAAATAATCTTACCTGACATCTAGAAAAGTTACTAGATCTACTTTCACGCATTCATACGTCAAGTCATGTGATCTGCATCTGTAACTTTTGCTAGATATTATCCACACCTATAAGATAACACTAATAATATAGAATAACGTTATCAATGATAACACCAATAAGCATGTTTGCCTTTAATAAAAGTTTCTTCCTACCAAAATCCTACTATAAGTAGCTACAATAATAAATAGCCCTTCTCATTGGCAAAACGTGGCAGCCCTTAACTACAGAACCAATAGGCCTACTTAGAATACGTTTAGTAGACAGCGATAGACAGGCTTGTTAGAAAATATGTCAGAAAATAACCATAAAATGCATATACTATTTGATAAACAGTTAAATATATATTATGTGTGTGTTTGGGGGTAGATAAGAAAGAGAGGCCACATGACTGCATCCAGGGGCAGCAACCCCCATGGAAAAAACCCGCGGTGACGTTAATATACACTTGAGGTAAAGCGAGTGACTGACATTTTGGATCAAGACGATGAAAATAAACATTTGGGGCGTGGCGATGAAAACAGCCATTTGTGATTTGGTGGTGATAGCAGGCATTTTGTACATGGCGATGAAAACAAGCATTTTGTACATGGCGATGAAAACAAGCATTTTGTACTTGGCGATGAAAACAAGCATTTTGGACTTGGCGAGGAAAACAAGCATTTTGGACTTGGCGAGGAAAACAAGCATTTTGGACTTGGCGAGGAAAACAAGCATTTTGGACTTGGCGAAGAAAACAAGCATTTTGGACTTGGCGAAGAAAACAAGCATTTTGGACTTGGCGAGGAAAACAAGCATTTTGGACTTGGCGAGGAAAACAGCCATTTGGTTCATGGTGATGGAAACAGGCATTTGGGGCGTAGCGATGAAAACGGTCATTTGGAACGTGGCGATGAAAACGGCCATTAGGGACGTGGCGATGAAAACGGCCATTAGGGACGTGGCGATGAAAACGGCCATTTGGGACGTGGCGATGAACACGGCCATTTGGGGCGAGGCGATGAAAATGGTCATTTGGGACGTGGCGATGAAAATGGCCATTAGGGACGTGGCGATGAAAATGGCCATTAGGGACGTGGCGATGAAAATGGTCATTTGGGACGTGGCGATGAAAACGGCCATTTGGGGCGAGGCGATGAAAAGAGCCATTTGGGACGTGGCGATGAGAACATATATAAGGGGCGCTTTGCTTCTCCGAGACTCCGGGGAACACTAATAGTGCTTTAAGAGTCTACCGGAAGGTAAATACAGTCTATAAATACAGTTGGGGCTATTCTTGCCTAGAGCAGCGGTTCTCAAACTGGGGTACTCGGGCATCTTTCAGGGGGTACATGAGCAGCTCTCAAGGGAAAGTTGGCAAAATAACAAGGAACTCATGGAAAACCCTAATTGTTGGCAGTTACCGTTGCCTGGTTCTGGTTATTTCTACCCCTNTAGTAGTATTGAGTCAAAGTGGTACACCCTCTTTATCCCGTATTTGCTCTCGGCTGGAGACCGATTTGTATTTTCAACCCTCTACTTGACACCTTCTACATTAGCAATTTATGATGCCTTTCTTAACAAAACATCTCTGTGAAAGTGGTTTTTTTTTAAACCATGGTGTACCTAAAAATAAGCACCGAGATAGGCTACATTTGGAGCCAGAACTCGGCTTGAAAGTTTCAAATGGAAAACCAAACAACAAAAAGTTGTGCCATGCCAAGCAGCCTAAAAATTTTGATTCGAAAATATTGTGTTTAGGTTTACTTTTTTCTTTATTTTTGAACGAATTTTCTAAGAAAATGTATAAAACTTCTCTACAAACTCTTTACAGTAAAGTTATATATGTGATCAGTTATATAGCACAACACAAGAGCGCGAAGTGTCGCTTGAATCGGGCGTGAAATAACGCTACGTATGGCTACACAGGTGAGAAAGATTTCTCAGTTCAGCCATCCATCTTGTAGAAAAAGTAGCTTTATCCGTTTTACTTGTATGATGTCGGTGCCATTCTAGGGTGAACAGTGGCTGTGAAAAAGGGAGGGGCATTGCCCCCCAGAACGAATCCACCCCCTACCCTGGAATACATTTGCTGTGAAGCTGAAAGATGGTCTTTTATCAAACTCAAAAAAGCTTCAAGAGGCATCTAGTTTTCAAAAATTTACCGAAAAAGAAATACTTCAAATAGCTTCTATAGGCGCCCCATTTTCAAACATTTACCGGAAAAGGAACACTTCAAATACCACTAACGGCATCTATACAAGTCTCTAAAAACACCTTTTTTGGCTAGTCACACATATTAGGGTTCAGCCACCAATGGGATAGAATGACGTAGTGGATTCATCCTATTATTAGTGAAAAAACAAAGAGATAATTTTCGATAAGGTATTGTATAAATGAATACATTTTTACATATCTAACTAGAATTACATGTTCACGGTCAATTTATTCCATAACTATTATAAAATAGTGACTGCCCTGTCTGGCGCGTCCAACTTCAATATAGGTCCGTGAGATTGGCAGCACCCACAACGACACAAATTATGATATCCATGACAATATTTAATGCTGAATTTGGGCCACAAGAATATCCTATTCTCTTAATTTGTGCCATTATAGTTTTTATGTAAACACAAAAAAAGTTAGATGCTGCTAGCTTCACGTAGCAGCACTCATAGTGTCACAAATTATGAGACCTACCTCCGCCAAAATTAAAGTGCTGGATTTGTGCCGCAAGAATATTCAAGCGTTGTTTACTGCTCGACTTGCCTGAGCAAGGCCCAACCAGGCGATCTTGTCAGAAGCACGAGGCCGCACGCGAGGGATAAGACTCCCTGGTGATAGTGATAAGGGAGCGGTGGAGTGTCCTGGTGGTTTTATCAACGCTGTCTAGCAATACGCTATTTTCCCCATTGACGGTTGAAACAAGCGCTATTCTTTCAAAATAAAACGTCTAGCTGCTAGGAGTGAATGATCATTACACTATTTAAAATATTATTTGATACTATCAGGCCAGAAATCTTGCTATAGCTTTGGCCTGGAGTAGTTTATTGGTTAGGAGGTTATAAATACGGCTTTGAGCCCATCTATTTTTATATCATATCATGCACTAATTTAAATGAGAGTATTTCTTCCTTAAAACCCACTTTATAAAATATGCGTAGTAGTAAAAAGAGGAAGAGCAGAAACAACGTGGAAGAAATGAAGAGCCCTGCTGCAGACGCTGCTAGAACTGATTGTGGAAAGGGCTCGATGGCCAGGAAAAAGAGAAGGTTTTACTGCGATTTAAACTGCTTTAGGATCCACGTGGTGGGTAGGCTGGGGAGCATAGTTGCCACATAGCGGGAGTTAGCGCGTTACTACTATGCAGGCATACTCAGTGCTGTCAACAACTCTGGCAGCGTGCATCAGTTGCTATGACAACTACGCTTCACAGATTTGTCGAGCAGGTGACGAGGCTCCCCTTCCCACTCCGGTTGCCATGACCTCAATCCTAAAATAGTTAAAACGCAGTTGAGTGTTGAGAAAGATGTCCCTTCACACCCGCATAATAGTTTCAGGAACTTGGAGCGGTAAAGAAGCCTTGGAAAATACCTTTACGGGAGGAATTAAAGGGATGTGGAATGTGGAAAACTCTTCTGAAAGCGAGTAAAGTTCTGAATCGACGCAGCAGTTCATTGGCACTTATTGTTGCCTTAATGAGCCTTGGGCGTTTTACCGTGGATAGAGTGGAGTGCTCGGAAAGGGACAAACGGCTCCACCCCACCCCTCCTCCCTCAGCCACAAAAGAATTCAAAATAAATATATATCATTAAGCACAACTATAATAGAGGGCAATAAAGATGTGTTAAGTATTTTCAAGACCAGGCTTACATAATATAATAGTTAAAAAATGTACCGCTACACATACTAAAAGCGCCCCTTAGATGCCCATTTGGAAAAAATGTGACAAGACTCAAAATACGACGCATTATATGTCCCCTCACCCACCATAAAAGAGTAAATTTCTATGCGCGCAGCTGCTTGGATAGATCTATAATTATATTTGGGTCAGACCTAAAATGTCAAGGGAACAACAGGGAAGGATTACACACGATACAATACAGATTTTCTTGTAACCAAGTAAATAAAATGTATCTCATTTATAAATAAACTATTCCACGAGCGAGCAATACCTAAGATGCCAGTGTTTTAGTATCAACTCCACATGTGTTAAGAAAAAAAAACCCAGCTAATTCCCCAAACCAATCCCAAAGAAAATATAACGTTTTAAGAATAATATAAAATGAAATTAACTAGTTACGGCTTAGTTTAGTAATCCAAAGAAATCTGGGGGGTTAAAGAGGTGAAGAGAAAAAGAAATAAAGGAAGCGAGAAAAAAGACTAAGGGGAAAAGAGAGAGACACAGGAGAAAGTGAATTAATATAAAATAAAGATATATTATGGTGTAGTGAGAGAAAGTAGACATGGGAAAGGAACAAACGATAAATAAAGAAGCAAAGAGAAAGAAATGGGTAAAGAGAAAGAAAGGAATAAAGGGGGAAAAGAATACAGAAAAATAAAGGGGTGGATTAAAGGGGGAAGTGAGTGTAAAAAGGGAAAAAGTTCCAAGAGAAGGGAAGAAGAGAAAGTTGTTTAACATATTGGGTACCTCTCACTCGTAAGTTATTGTGCATTTCCCTGCTTGAGTTAAAGAAGTAGTAGATAAGCTGCAACGCGGCCAAATTTGCAGTAACTTCTAAACTAATTCATAAAATCTAAGTGACAAAGTTATTTACTATAAGTAGAGTATGGCTATGAAAGTTTGAGTAGTTATTTTTTATTGATCTATTCGACGTTTATTTATCACGTGAAAGTGATTCGTTTTCAACGATTACGACAAAGAACCTCAGCTAAAGATGCAAACTGCAAGATCCTAGGAAACCTACTCAGAGTGTGTGGCAAGTTTGTCAACATCGAGGTGCCATATAGGTAGGTGTGGGAGGGGAGCTCGGGGTTCAATTAACCCCTCTTTGCGTCTTAATTGCTACGTCACATCTTGCTCGCCGCGCACTCACAAGAAATTGTTAGCAAACTGAGGGTTTCAGCGGCATGATTAAGTACGGGCATAGAGTGGCGTTCGTTTAATCATCGATCAAACACAACAAACGCTGCAGGAGAACAAAGGAGAAATTAATAAACCGGTGGGAGCGGCGCAACGCGCTTTGTTGTCACGCATACTCTGAAAACCTGGCCCCAAGATTCACCCTCCAGTGTTTACAACTTTGAGAAATACCGGAAGGGTTTGGCTCGTGTGTGCCGGAATCTGACCCGGGTAAGGGCAGGGACTCACGGGCTCCCCCTGGCACATAAGTTTATTTCTCGGATGGTCTTCTATCGCCCCTCCCTAAACACGGCTTAGTAAATTGGATAGAGATGAGATGGATAAATTAGTGAAGGTGCGGGGAGGAAGGGATGGGGAGTAAATCATCCCTGCCAAAATTAATTTGAAGATTTGGTGTGTTACATAACTACATGTAGAATATGTTTATATACTTACAATTTGTTTATTATATATACTTTTTATATTATTATTAATAATAATATTTAGCACCACGTCTTACTACCCGTTCGGGTTATACGCTTTAAGTACTAATTACTCTAATGAATTAGGAATTGGTAGGGTTGAATTAGAGGAAGTGAACCCACATTTGCGTGGAGGGAGAGTGGAAAACCATTTAGGAAAAACCACCCCCAGTTCACCCGACAGAGATTCTTACCTCGATCTCCACGTCCTCAGCAGTCGAGCTCAACACGATAAGCGCGTTAGCCAACTACGCCACCGAGGCGGGGCTTTTTGTATTAAAAAGTATTATTTATAAGTTTAGAATTACTAACAAAACGAACTTTTTTTTGTAGTATTTACATAAAATGTAAAAATATTGTAGGTATTTATTCTTCCTAGAAATAAGATATTATACTTTCCATGATTTCTTGATATAAATTAGTTTTATTTGTAAAATATTTAATCTAGAAGATTACAATAAAACCGCAGATGTAATAATTTTACTTGATGTATGTTTGTTAATAAGTGCGTAATTGTATTTTTGTTGTAGTTGCTTTTTGCTAGGTTGGTTATTAAATTTTTCTTTCAAATTTGAATAAATGTATGCATGTAAAATTTTTTAATACCACTTATTTTGTAATTGTAAAATATTTCGCATACATTTGATATCGGTAACGTAATGTCCGTTGTAGATAAAAAATTTTATAGCTGTAAGTTTTTAGTTGTATTTTTTCGAGGGGTTCTTGTAAAGTAAGAGTTTTTAGTTAAGTGTTGTTTGGGTCGGTATATATTGCGAGTGTACTTGTCGAACCCTTTTACGTTTTTTTGGGAGATTTTAAAATAACCTCCCACCAAAGTAAAGTAAAAGAAATCACCAACAAGAGCGCTAGTATTGCGATTTATTTCGAAGAAGAATACAATACTTGCTGATGTGAAAGTGATTCAAAAACATTAGTTAATGCACGTAAAAGGACCGAAATGGATAAGTTTATAGTATAAAAACAAAAATCCTCAAATGAAGAAGTGTCATCAGTGAGTCCGAAAACTACTTTCCAGGCAGAGAGTGAAACTCCTGCACGGACATAAATACATTTCCAGTCTCAATGTCTGGAAACTTACCCATGTTTGGAATATGAAAGATCTAAATACGTTTAGTTTTCTGTAGGACTTGAAAATCACCATTCAATCAAAGAATGCATTACTTTTTCATCAAACTCAGAAGTGACTTTTAATGACTCAGGTTTTTTAACTAAAAAAATCTTGCAAAAATTAAAAAAACAAAACATAATATCTGAATGCCCCCGAGAATCTGTCATAATGTTGGTGTTCATGAAGGTTGGCGTGAAATCTAAAGACTATGTACCGTCACATTTAGCAAGGAGTTAAAATAAATACACACATTTATACGATTTACTGAATATTTATTTATTTATCAACTTTGCTTCCAGTCTCAGCATTCTTCAAAATCTGCTCATTTATGGCCGCTATTCATCAACCTCAATTAACGTTAATCACCGATTGTGTTTTTCGGAATTCCTAAACATAAGTAAACAAAAAAAGTGTTCTAGAACACACTATGCTCATCCAAAATAAATCCGGTCTTAGAACTAACCAAGGTTAATGAATAATGATAGCAGGAGTTAGCAAATGTTATACTTATTAGGTCCTGTGAAGTTAAGTGAGGATTTACTTGCTCCCTCCTTTTCAATTTTTATTTTTAAGTTGGCTCTTCTGGTGGCAACTCTGAAAGAACACCATCAGAACCGTATTTATGTTTGAGTCAACTGTACTAACTTTGTTCCCCTCAGGACCTGATGATCGTGGGATCAAACCTAGCCGAGGTCGATGGATTTTTCTTGAGCAATAAAAATCTGTAGCACAACTTCCTTCAGAGGGGAAGTATATCCCTCGATCCTAAGTCGATTGTGGCATATAAAAGAACCCTGGAAAACATCGGAAAATACCTTTCCCGGGAAAAATTGGTAGGCCCTTTCGCTCTCGCTAATATAAATTCTCGTGTGCTGATGTAATCAGTCGGTTCAGAAAGTTCAGGTTAAATATCTCAAATAAATAACTAATAAAACAAAACCAACTTTGTACATTTGGAGGGTGGGGGATATTTTTTTAAATCATCTAAATACAGTCATATATACTTTTGATCCTCATGTGGAGGAGCTATATGTGTGCATTATAGACAATCTACACACGCACGCAAAGTCAACATCAAGACCAGGGTGAGGGGGGCTGCAATGTTAAACGAGCTGTGATGTGGGCGAACCGACCGGGCAACGCGCCGCGCCGTAACACGCCATTGTGTAGACGTGGCCTCGTCAGTATGAAAGCCACTCAACTCGTATCAACGCTAGCCCACCGCAGTGTCGTGACCCCACACTAGCGAAAAGGGGGAAATTAAATACATTAATACTACTTAATAACGCCTTGGATCGTAATTAAAGATCGATTCTAATCACGTGTAATCCACATGCTTTCGCGAAACTACAAGTTGGTCCAACTGATCTGATTCATCATATTCTCTCAGAGTTAATTTGGCCAAAGCTTGAACTTCTGGGACAAAGTGCGATAATTTAAATAGCACGATTATTTTTAAAAAAATATGGCGCGTTATACTGTTGTAATTTAGCAAGAAAGAATAAAACTATATCGCTTTGGGTATAATATTCTCATGATCTAAGTCAGCTCATTTATAAGAATAGGTTTATACCGAAAACTTTAATTTGAGCAGGCTCTAGTGTTTTGTATAAATACCTTTTTAATATACGAAAAGTTAACGGCTTACTCTAAGGGCTAGCTAGATCTGAGATGAAGATTATATAGATAAGTGTGAGGAAGAATGAAAAAAAAACAGTGTTACATTTTACTTCCCCTCCCTCCAATGAACCCGGCTAGGACATGAAACCGACCTGCACAGTCCTGCGAGTATGAGTCTAGCGCCCTAAGGCTGCGAGACCACCGTTACGGTTAGTCTGTTGTGCCGGTATCCCACAGTGATCTTGTAAAGGTTTTAAGTCTTATAATATATTGTTTTTATTGGCCGTCTAGTGCCAAAAGCTGCAAACAATTCTAGATTGATACAATTTTAAACAGTGATGGGTTCCTCTGGCTCTAGTGGCAATACTTGCAGCATTTCAGACTAATAAATAAATACAGGGGCTAATAAACTTCTATCAAAAGAATTCCTTAACTTCTTCATGCTTTTCTTGATACCATTTTTCATTTTCCTTGCTATGTCTTTTCCCAGTTTTCATTAATGAATGACGTTTTCTTCATAATTTACATTGATCACATATTTTTTACAACATATGCTAGCAGCTATTAAACATATACATTTCTTTACGTTATTTTTCTAGTCTTAATTTTTTTGGTATTATCTTTACCCCTGTGTAAATGCGGTACACAAAACAAATACCGTACCTAAGCTAGCTCATGTGAATACCATACCTAGGTAATGCAAACAAGTACCTAAGCGAACTCCTGTGAATAGATAATGTTAACAGTCAAGAAACCCGTTTCTGTAGTCGAATGATCTAAGGCAAGGTTTTCCAATTGGTGGTCCGGGGGCCACGTTAACATTTTTTTTTTATTTACGGCCCACAACGTTTCTTAGAAAAGTAATTTACTGTGGTAAACTTGATGTGTTCAGTCAATAAACGGAACATTTTGGCTCCCGTGGAAAGAATCCATGAACGCCTCAACTGATTTCCATGTTTAATTTATTCTTTAAATCAGCTGTATTATATTGACGTATCAAGAATAGTAAATCCGCAACTAAGATTATATTATTTTAAAATCATGATTCATGTAAGCATACGTTATTGACTTTATGGAGTAGTCCTTTTAGTATTATGTACAAAGCATCGGTAAAATATGTATCTTTACAACCCTCATTGTATGCTAAGGTACGTAAAAAACTAAACAAAGAGGTGTATTAATTTTAACGTTAACTAAGCTTTTAAGTTTCCATTTTAAAACAAATTACTTTAGTTTTAGCTCTTCATTTAATATTTTAATTTTACTGATAGTATTTTTAAGATATCAGCTATTCTAAGGTATTATTTAAATTTTGCTTCAGTTTGTCAATAAGTGATTTCATTAACGGATATGAATTCAATTTGAAATGTGATTAACATTTAATAAATTCCTTCTAATCAAATCTAGAGCGTAATGTATTTCGTTTGGTCCTCAAAAAGCCTCAAGGGACCGATGAATTTTGTACAGCATTGCCAACTCATTACCAAATTTCTACCAGAAATTAACAAAATGATCTAATTTTCCGATATATTTGAATTAAATAAAAAGCTATATTAAGATGTTCAAAAAAATTTCTAGCGTAAACAATAAGTTTTCTTAGCCAATACATGCTCAAAATATATTGATAGGCAGCCAAAATCTATGACTCCAAATATCTATATATGGTTTCAAATTGGTGCTATAAATACTTTAATCGATATAAAAATGCTTCATACTTCAAATAATACTCTTAGAGCCCATTTGAAAAGAGAAATAGAACCACAAATGCAAAACTAAGTTATCGCATCTAGATTACTTTAAATTCAAGAAAACCATACCAAAAAACACTCTTAGCAAACTACAGAGTATTCCCCCCCTCTAGAAAAAAAAGCGACATTAAAATTCAAAAAAGCTTAATTGGCAACACTGTTTACGTATCCTCATAGCATGGCATTTAAAACTTTCCGCATGCGCGCTACTGCCCAGTCCATGAACTAGTCAGATGAGACTTGTGTTGTTCTGCCACCAGACCACAAGCGCGATAACACAAAAATTAACATTCAAATGAAAGAGATTAATGTCGAGCGGGTGCGGGGATATGAATAATTCGTGACCAAGCATTGCGCATGCGTAGTTCGCCGCTTTCTACCCCAATGAATTCTTGAAAAAACACCGTGTAGCTTGACCACTGGTTCAATAAACGGTAGTCAAGGGCACTATCGAATGATTTTAACTATCAAATGATGAAAACTATCGAATAACTATTCGATAGTCATCAAGAGCAGTTTGTATTTTGTAATCGAATCAAATGAACGATTTATTCGTTCTCAGCTTCTGATCGATAAGTCAACCTTGCATGCTTCAAAATCCCTAGTGATAGCAAAACTGACTTTTCAATACCAAAAGGTCTATTAGAAATACCATTGCCTCTTATTTGTGCCGTATAGTGAAAACAGAAAGAAAATAAACTCAATATAAGTTAATAATATCTCGTACTGTATGAATAAAATATCCCCAACTATTCATTGTGTACTATGAACCCTAAATACTATAATTCAAAAGCATTGGTGTGTTATTACTATGGTAAACATGTTTGAAAATAATAATTATTAGAATATTAAATTTACTTTTAAAATTTTGCCATATAAACTGAAAATTCAATTACAAAAGTAATTTTATCATTCAAGTTAATAAAACATTTAAAAAAAATTGCATATAGTAAAACCATACAGCCTTCAGATCTGAAGGGTAGTTGCAAATTGAATAACCAACCAGTCGCGGACAGCCGAGAGGGGTGGTCTCCAGTTTGGGAGTTGGGCGTGGGCGTGATGAGCTATCATCGTCAAAAAAAAAAAAAAAGAATCCCTACAAGAAACAGCCAAAAGTTTGCCATGGCTGTTCCTGGGGTAGAATATACCGGAGATAAAATAGTCCTCCAATAGGATCTCCGGGCGGGCCAGCCCCATGGGAATCTTGGGTTAGTAAAGCTAGAAAAGAGATTAGGATTATAACGTGGAGTGTTAGGAGCCTATATAGGCCAGCGGTACTGCAATCAACGATTGATGAAATAAGTAGGTTTAGATAAGATATTGAGGAATATACACGAGGTAAGATGGTCAGGATATGGTAGGGTAGAATCTGGCGAATATATTGTTTTTTTTATGGAGGAACGGACACACATAGCTTAGGTACAGGCTTTCTATTTCTAAGAAAGAGTATGTCAGTAGTCACTAATTAAGGACATAAAATTCATTAACAATTTAATGTCAAGTATAGTGGTAACCGGGAGGTAGAATAATACGATGATCATCAATGTACATTGCCCTACTGAAGACAAAGATTACCCAGTAAAAGATAGTTCCCATGAGGAGCTAAAACACGTGTTTATTATAATGGATCTTATTGTGAAAATAACTTGCT
This sequence comes from Timema poppense, assembly GCA_902141375.1. Taxonomy (NCBI): domain Eukaryota; kingdom Metazoa; phylum Arthropoda; class Insecta; order Phasmatodea; family Timematidae; genus Timema; species Timema poppense. Next base: position 26,080 of record CABFOV010005938.1, on the reverse strand, counting down.
TCAAGCATCAGGATATTCATAAAATACATGGACCTCCCCAGATGGGAAGACACATAATCAAATAGATCATTTGCTGATAGATAGAATACGTCATATAGATTACTGGATGTCAGGTCATAGAGGGGTGCAGATTGCGATCCAGAACACTACTTGGTAGTTGCAAAACTTAAGAAACGTCTGGGGGTTAGAAAAAAACCCAAGGAAATCAGACGGGCAAACTAAAACAATATGATGTAGAAAAACTGACAGATAATGATTGACGGTAGGAATGAATATCAAATTGAAATTGTAAATAGGTTTGCTGCCCTAGAATACTCAAAGAATGCGGGTGAAACCATGAATTCAGGGAAACAGTGGGAAATTGTCAGGAATAATATTATAAATGTAGCAAAGAGTAGTGTAGATCTTTGTAAAAAGAAAAAAGGAGAAAGAAGCAAAGTTACATTGGCTATATAGTCTTAGTGTATTGAGTTTAAATATATTTAGCACTGCAAAAAGGAAGGTCAATGCCTTAATCGCTAATTTAGTGAAAAATTAGAATAGTAACCTGATGGCAGATACGAGCAAGGTTATAAGTAGATGGAACAAACAATTCAGACATAGTTTGAATGTTCATAAAAAATCATAATCGGGTGAAGGTATCTAAATCCAGACTGTTGAACCACTAGTCCCATAGCTAAGTATTGTAGAAGTCAAAAAGAGCTATTATGAAATTAAAGAACCATACATTTCCAGGTATAGCTTCAATTCCAGCAGAGTTAATAAAGGAAGGTGGTGAAATGTTAGTAAGAGAAATTCATCAATTGCTATGTCCATATGGAACCATCAAGTACTTTCACAAGAATGGAAGGAGGGTATTAAAATACACATTTTCGAAAAGGGGGATAAGACCGAGTTTAATGACTATACACGTATTTCACTACTACCAAAGTGCAATAAAATTTTATCTAACGGAATTTTAATGTGATTGACGCCATATTCACGATAAATAATTGGGGATCATCTGTGTGGAATTCGATGAAATAGATCAACAACGATCAGATGTTTACTATTCAGCAAATATTAGAAAAAATTAGGACTAGAACATTATGGTTAATCGATTATGAATAGATTTTTAAAAGGCCTATGATTCAGTTAGACGAAATAAATTAGATGAAATTTTAGTTAATTTTAGGATACCGAAAAAACTTGTCAAGCTAATTGAGGTATGTTTGACTGATAGGCGTGGCATGGTAGGGGTTCAAGCCAGAAAAAAAAACCCAATTCAACGAAAGTATAATTTTAACATGTTTTATTTTCTTTCTGGTTATCAAAAACCATACTTATGGCACGTGTCGCCATATACTTGACCTTGATTTATGTTTTAATTGCATCGTAAATAATTAAATATTTTTTTAAATATCTAATGTTTCTGAAACAATTACGGTAAGTAATTTTACTATTTTATTTTACTATTTTAAATCAACAACATTTTATTATTCATGTGTTGTTATTAATACCAAGCATGTGTTATATTTAAGCTTTTATTAATAACGAAGCATGCTACAAATAATGAAACTCACGCGTTATGTTTGAAAGTGCATCTTCAAGATGTCGCTAGTTAGTTTGTTAAATAAAAGGAGGTACGACCAGAATCTAAAATCTAAATCAAACGGAGAGATGATTATAATAAGATATAGCACTTCGAGCAATGATACCAAATGTAATCCGCGTAGCCAATATTCGCAAAGGGAGTTTCAAAAATAGAAATAAACTTGCTTCCTGAAAACGGGATGGTTTTTCAAATCGTGGACGTTTTATGGGGCATTTACTAATCCGGGTCATTGCAACAAAAACCGGGACGTATAGTTACCCGATGCCAGCGATTTTTAAAATGTGCTCCACGAAGGATCTCCGACTGTTCCGCGAAGAGAATGTAATAAGCTCTCAAAATTAAGAATTTGTGCGGCCATGAACTGTGTGTGTATAGATAGGTATTGGGTAGAAGTTACTTTGCTCCCACAGCGTGCTGTACAGCAGTATAAATAGCAAGACGTATTATTAAAACGAAATGCATGTAATGCGTCACCTAACTCAACTTTGCCATCTCGCACCTTCTAGGAACCGCACAAAACATCGAGAACGTCGGCGAAGCACAAAGAATGCACGCGGCGAAACCGGACAGAGAGATTTGACAACGCCAGCTGAACCCGTATCTGTGAAAACTTACCGCTCTTTCAAATCCGATTGTTAGCTTCAGAACCTTTCCAAAATTATCTGGGGCATTTATAATGGATATTAAAACCTTGTGCTTCTCCACATCTTCAGTCAGTTGCGATTCAGTCAACATCCAGTCGAGAGTTGAAAAATATCAAGTTACAGTACAGTGTTATTTATTTATGAGTGATTTTTGTGCATGCTTTTCAATTTAAGTTTTAAAAAAACGTTAATATAGCTTTTGGATCTTCCGTCTTTAGACGAAGTACCTGCCCGTTGTAGTTTTTTTTTGTAGTACCTACATAGTGAGTCAGAAAATATCGTCGATTTTATTTCAATGGATCGTTGGCTGAAGTCAAATACTTAAAAAAAAAAGTCAAAATCTCTGCCACAGTACCTCCGGTAGCTGGAAGCATCAACGACTAACAGGTATGTCCAAATACTCAGCTAACAGGTATATCCAAATACTCGGCTAACAGGTATATCCAAATACTCAGCTAACAGGTATGTCCAAATACTAGGTTAGATGCAATTTTTTAATTTACCTTTTTAACGTTGAAAAACGTTTATTTGTGAGGGTCTGTTAGGATGAAAGCGTGTGTCATGTAAACATGTAACAGCATTTGACGCTAATAACTTAGGACCTATAAGAGATCGGGCATATAAACCTATATGTAAATGAAAGAGTCGATGCAGTTTGTTTTATTTATATTGCATAATTTCCATATTGTTGCAATTTTAGCAAAAAACTATTTCAGCTCACTTTCGATCATTTTCGAGTTTTGGCGTGTTAAATGGTAATAACCTTCAAGTGGCAGCTAATGTGACATCACCAAGAGATCAAATAAGATGGTCACTCACTGTTAACAAGCACTAATAGAGTACATGCGATAAACTTTCACATTACCAAACGTTACTCACTATAATTTGGGAACCACGTTTTCTAAATATTTTTTTTATTTACCAAACTTTGTTTTTATTATTCTTTACTCAGCTGATATGAATATTATTTTTCAATTGTAGTTTGGAAGAAGATCTAGCAGTTGCTAGCGCTAGAAATATTTGACATGATGAAGGGTGTTTGGATGACTTAGCAACAGCGGGTGCGCAGAACCTACTGAAAAGTTGAACCAACTGGCTAGTTCTTCTAGTTCTTCGGAGACCATCGGCATAGGAAAAAGAATAGTAAAAAGGGAGTACCATGACTCCTACTTAGATTTATGGTTCGTTGAGATCAGTGACAACAAAATTTTCGGGTAAAGTGTCGTTAAAGAGTGTCATGTTCCCAGAAAAAAATGCATCGTCATTTTGAGAGGGTCCATCCAGAATGCAAGGGCAAAACGACTGATTTATTCAGAAGGAAATGCGGTGAACTTACACTGCTGTGCTTCATTGTTCGGCCCTTGCGCCTTTTCTCCACACTTGCACAGACTACGCCAACCATCTTCTCTACTCCCTGTAACACTCCACTCTCTTCCCTATCATTGCTCCGCGTGGAGGTCACTTTCTCTCACGTTCGTACGCGCCAATGGGAAGCTTCCCTTCTCTTCTATTATTAGACAAGGCCAGGCAGCAGTGGAGGGTATAAAACACGAAGACTTCTCACTCAAACTTCAGTGGCTACCAAATCCTGGTGCACCACATGTTCCAAAAGAGCATTATCTTGAAGAGCGAATAAATTGTCTAAGATGAGAAAGAGCATTGTCTAATCAATCTATCTCTACCTACCTCCTCCCATCCCACCACGACGAATATTGCCGGGACCTCCTCCCATCCCACCACGACATACGATTCCGGGACTCCTTCCACATACCTTCCCCCCACCCCCATTGTCCTTTTCGTCCAACTCTATCCTTTTCCCGATGATCTCACGGGATAAGTTACACCTGCCACTCCAGCAAGGCCCACCAAAGAAAACGTCGGTGACCAAGAAATACTTCACCCAAGGGCCCACCTTTTACTGCCCGAACATCAACGTCAGAGACCCCGAACGTCCCCACTCCACCTTAACACTTAGAAGAGTCCCTACCCGTAAGTTATCTCCTAGTCTTCCCCCCTCACCAACCCGACCACCAGCTAATCCTATTTTCCTTTGAGCCCAAGGGCTACCATCTTTTAACACCGTAGCCAACCACATGACCCGTGAGACTGGTGTCTGACCACCAACGTCACCAGGAGATAGCAACAAAAGTCCAGAAAACTATATCCTATCACATAAAAACAGTTAACAAAAAGGCTTTGAGGGCGTCCAACTTAGTTACCAAGTTGTATCTGGCGAAGCCCATACCATCATTGAAAACCATATCAAGCCGTGCGTAAAGGACATAGTTGAATGTAAGTTGGGTGGAAAAGCCACGAAACTAGTAGGCACAGTTATTTGGTCAAATAACACAATCTTGTGACGAAATGGGAACTTGGCAGAGAACGTGAAATATACTTTACTTTCACGAATAAAATTCGTTAAATTTGGGCTCCAAATGGACGAATCAACAGATGTGGCTGGATGGGCAATTTTAATAGTATTTGTGCGCTACCAATACTTGGGAGTCTTTTCAAGAGGATTAGCTTATCTGCAAGCCGTTACCTACTAGCACACCAGCCACTGAAATGTCAAATTAAATGAATTTTTCAGTGAGGGATGTCTCCTAGAATAAATAGGTTGATGTGTGGACAGATGGCAAGATAGACATGACTTCATGTGCTCGCTCATGAATAAAACAAAAAGTCAAGGAGCAGTGTACAATGCGTCCTCCATCGCCATGCCCTTGCTGTGAAAAAAATGTCGCCCTCCCTGAAAGATCTCTTGAATGAAGGCGTTAAAATAATTAATTTTATCAAATTAAGACCTAAGTGTACAAGGCTATTCAAAAAGATGTGTGATAACATGGGGAGTCTACATAAGTCTTTACTTTATTATTATTATTATTATTATTATTATTATTAGCACCGCGTTTTACTACCCGTTCGGGCTATACGCACTTACGCTAGTGTATAATGTTAGGGTGATTGTGAGATGAAATGTAGGACCTACAGTTTAACGTGGAATCCGAACCACGGTGGAGACCTGGCATTCCCCACATTCACAAGATGTCTTGTCAGAGGTGAAGGAAGGGTTTGGTAATCAGATAAATCTATGCCGGGACCGAGGATTGAACCCCGGCCTCCAGCATAGAAGTCTGACACCTTACCCCTAGGCCGCCAGGCCCCCCTAAGTCTTTACTTCTTCCCACAGATGTAAGGTAACTTTCTCGCAGCAAAACTTTACTCGGCTCTTCTAAATGAGAGCTGAAGTCAGAACCTTCCTTATTAACAACTTCGCTTTGGGAGACAGGTTGTGTGATGCGTGTTGGCTGATGAAATTGACGTATTTAGCAGAAATCTGAAAAAAAAAATTAAGGCCTTAAGTCTCTCACTTCAAGGAAAAGCAGTAACTGTTTTTGACGCCAGTGATAAAAAAAATCGTTTATAAAGAAAATCAGGTTTTAGACGGAATCAAACACAAATATAAATCTAGACAGCTTTCCAATGGCAAAGTAATTTATAGAAGAACTAGATCAAGAAAAAATAAAATAAAACTTTTGGGATATAAACCCATACACTGATGTGTCGGAAAAGCCACCTTGTCCGGCATCGCGGCAGTATGAGTGCTTGACTTATTTAACATAAGATTCTGCGATAAGAGAAAATGTTATGACTAAAAAGTCACTCTCAGGATTTTGTGTCGGCTAAAAGACGAATTTAAAGTTTGTCAAATAAAGAGAAGATCATCATTATGCCCTTTACAACAAATAATATGAATCAAGATCCTCTGCCTATGTGGCTATTGAAACAAAATACAGATCCCGCCTGAAGTAAAGCTAGATATTCGGTTGCAGCTGACCCAAATTCAACCAGATATAGATAGCCACATTGTGGAAATAAAAACAGTCCTATCCCTCTCATTAGAATATATGTCCGCGTGCAGTGCTTTATCGGTCTTTTTCGATGCCAAGTGAAATTTTTTATTGTACGATAGTAAAATGGCTTTAAATACCTTATCTCAATGGGTAGCATATTGTGGATCTACAATACCAGCTTTGAATTCACTATCAATAAGGCTAGGAATTGTAAGCCTTAAGAATTGCTAGAAGATGCTTTATAAAAAAATGCATTTATGACCACACTAAAAATATGCCCTCTAAAACAAAAACAAAAAATGTAAAACTAAAAAACTACCAATAAAATTTACATTTAATTTTTATTTCCTTGCTAAATTAATTAAGAAAATAATAGGTATATGAAACAAAACAAAAATAAACTAAAAAATATAATTTAGTTGTTTGACTGTTTCTGTGTCAACAGAAATTCCTTGTTTTACCAACCAATTTTACAAACTTTACCCCTATAAAACCAAAACTAAGAAAAACCACTTAATTTTTTACAGTTTATGTGGCAAACTAAAAAATATGTATTGCCCAAAAACATGTAACAGAGAAAAAATCTCTTAAAATGCAATTTAACTTTTTAGTTTCTCTGCCAAACTGAAAGTCTTTAAACAAAAAATATGCTGCAGAAAATAAAACAGGGGAGGGTTAGTCTTAGGGCTTACTGCTGTGGTGGCACCACCATTTGCTATGACGCGTGTAGAGATGTTCTAAGCATGAGCACTCCCTACCCCCCTTTTTTTTCTCAGTCTTGCTTCTGGTTTTCAATTAAAATCATACAGAAATATCTTTTATATTGAAAATACACAAATATTCAAAATAATGACTTTAAAATAACAAAAAAAAAAGCTTTAAAATGACTGAAAATTTTGAAAACATGCCATAACAAGTTAAAACACTGAAATATGCAAAAAATATCCCCCAACACAGCTGCTTATACAAGTTTAATTTCTCATGTAACCACTTAGTATAAACTTTAAGACATTTTAGGTTTGCAAAAAAAAAATGAAAAATCAAAACAATCCTAGCCCTAGCTATCAAATATGTTACCTTACTTAGTTTTTGGTTGTTGTTTTTCGTTTAATTAGGCCTAGTTATTTCTCTGAAATTAGTGGAGAAATAACCCATTTTGGAATAAAAATAATTAAACTTGATGTTTAACATGCCCAAAGGTAGGTGCTAGATGAAAATATCGTTGCCCTAATGCCAAAAACACACATGTGCAAAGTTGATGTTTTGAGGAAACGATATTTAAAGTTCACATTCTCAATAACTTTCAACGGAGAAAATTATGTTTGGATCCAAACTTAAGCTATTTAGAATTTGAAAAATAATTCATGCATTTTATATAGAATACAATATATACTAACGACTTGAAAAAATGTATTTAGGTAAACAGCCAGAAATACATATAACGTGCCTTTGGCTTAAGGAAGAGGAGACTATAGTGCTCCCGTGTCGAATTTCTCTCCTAGAAAGTGCTCCGCGACTCAAAAAGTTTGGGAATCACTACCCTAGGCTAACCGCAACTCACAAAACTAATTTAAGGTTACATAAAGAGAAATGTATTTTCACCAGCATTCACTTGAAATGCTGGAAAGGTCTTAACGGGAGAAAACTCCGGGATTTGAACCCCGTACTTCAATGTCAAAGTTGGGACGGCAAATCGTATCAACATCGCTGGTTGTTTGATATTTAAAATCTGCTTAGACTTTGAAATAGTTCCGCTAGTTGTGTATTTCTTACTCCTCATCATACACTAACGGGGCAGGGATGAGAAAGTAGAATATATGTATAATAAAAGTTACTATTCAAATAGTTCTGACGGTGTTCACATAGGTTTTTAAAGTGACTTCTAAATCATTCATCCTAATATATTAGTTTTTGCCTCTAATCTAAGTTATACATTCTCCGTAATTACTGTTTCAATAAATTAATAGCAAGCTTAGAGGCTCGTCTTTCCTGACATTAATAACACCAATAAAAGCTTCTGTTTCACGAGATTTATCCCAAGTGTATTAGCTGCTGTTTCCTGGCATTAATAACACCAATAAAAGCTTCTGTTTCACGAGATTTACCACAAGTGTATTAGCTACTGTTTCACGAGATTTATCACAAGTGTATTAGCTGCTGTTTCCTGGCATTAATAACACGAATATAAGTTACTGTTCATTAGATTAATCACTAATGTATAAGCTGATGTTTCTCAGAATTTATAGAACGTGTAACATAAACTACTGTTTCACAATATTCCTTACAAGTAAGTCATTGTGTCTCAGAGTTCAACTTTGAGGATAAGTTATGCTCCGGTCTATCAAGATCAGTTTTCCTCATGAAGGCGCGAATCTAGTCTTTATAGCATTCATTAGGGAACGATTATTAAAGATCAACACCCCATGACATTAATTTAGCAGGTAAATAAGGCCTCGCCGGTTGTAAACGGATGCGTTTGGGTCGTCTCCAAATGTGTAAATACCTCCTCCATCCCTTAACCCGACGTCTCGCCGGTGATGAGTAGAAAGTGCTCTCACACTTCCAGAGATAAGGAGAGATGAACGAGCACCCATTACACCCCACCCCTTTTTGAACCTCGGTCACGCTAGATAACGACACGATGAAGGTGGGAAGAGTCCACGGAAGGAGGACCCGGTTCACGCCACAGAAATATTTTCGTTCGTAGACAAACGAGGGGTGAAATACTAGAAGGGGGATGGGGGCAACACAAGACAATGAGATCGGAAGAATAAGGGGAATGATGGTTTTGTAATTCCCTAGTTTTGTAATCGTTACTAGACTTTTTTTTTAGATTTTGAAACTATTTTGGACATCTTCCTGATCTCATTAATATAGATGCTATCTCCACTTGTATACATACACACACAAAGGAGTCAATCTCGTCCTGTCTGGTTTTCCGGTGACGGGCTAGGTTGGGTTCCGAATACCATCCAGGGGCACTATGTTATCTCACCCCCACATCCCCCTTCCCCATCTCCCTTCACACACAAACAAATTGTTTGCCACTCTTTTTGAAAACCAATGTGGGTACGTCTAATTTAAATTATTCCTTCCTAATTCTTAACCCATTAATGTTAGTATGCGTCTGCCCGGACGGGCATAAAATATTGTCGGTAGCTCTACATATTTTCGATTTCTAACAATGATTCCACATAGCCAGTATTATACGTTTGAAATTCTAAAATCGGTTTTAATATAATCGATTTTTTGAGGCGCTTAAAATAAGCTGAGTTTATTTTCACTTTGAATTGTTCTTACAAGTGAACTTCGAATAATCGTTGGCGCTAGCTCAACTGGAGATTCTCAGCTCTGGCAAAAGAGGTGGGTTTCACCAAAATTCCTCTTACTCTTCCTTTGTCCTGGAATAGTGAAAATCACTGACAACCTGGAAAGGCCGTAAGCCCCTCGCACGCTTCCACGACGATTAAATAGACCTACATTCCAGTAAAATTCGGACCAACAAACTCTCATAGCGATGTGTGGACACATTACTAAGCGATCTTTCCAATAGCGCGGGGTCCATTTTTTTATTACATTGATTAAACTAATCAATATATCTCTGAAGAATGGGATTTATTTTATAAAACTTTTTGAAATATTATTGCAGTGTTCCTATCAACTCCTATAAACACACTCACAAATAATGTCACGTGCGGGTTCAGGGCCATACCATAAAGAAGAAGAAGAAAGAATGGACGGAAGGGAATTGTTTAGGGGTTCAACCCGCCCCCATTTCCCACCAGAAAAGTATTATCGATAGTGTACATTTGTATAATAATTAGACTAGTGATTATTCTAGTCCTACGAAATACGTAGCATCTACAACCACAATATTATGTTTTTAAGAACTTTAATTCTTGAGAGATTCAATGTTAAATCCTTAGCATTTCCTGTTAGTGGACTTCACCAAGATTACATTGGGTTGAGCCTCTCCCAAAATAAATGAGTGTGACTGTACAAGCTACAATAATTGAGTATTAAATGTTACGGGACCTGTCTGACCATTTCAAAGGTCGATACAATCACACGAAGACCGACCTCCTGGCCTTCATCCAGCCACGTATGTACCCTATTTGTTGTAAGAAGGAACGTCTGAAAGATTCTCTTTCTTACCAAATCTTAATCGACAGTATAATTTTGACAGAGAAAAAGGCCTTTTAGACATCCCTTCCTACCAAAAACAGGCTATGGTTCGACTACCTACCGTACTAAGAGATTTAAGAGGAAATATATTAAATCAAATTTCATGTTTTCATACGCCAATCCTTGAGCCCTCTTCGTGTCATTTTGACCGTAGGAATCAGTTAGCTAAATATAGAGCGACCTACTGTCAATATTGGCTACCCTATAATATATATTATAAAATTTATTTCCTATGACGATTAGGGAATCAAATCCGTCAACTTAAGTAGAGCCGCTATCTCGACCGAGCGATTGGTCGACTAGAAGACGCGTATAAAGTTACGCGCAGACGCATCGCCGGGTCCGTCCATGCCAATATCAAGTTTATTAGTTCAATAAAGTGCGACATGTCGGTGAGCCAAAACCCTCTAATAAACCCACCTCCCCTCACCATATGGCGCAGGAAAGGGATTTTACACTATTTAGAGAACGAGAGAAAGATGAAGGCAGAGGGGGAAAAAAAATCAATCGTTGAGGATACCGTAAAAATTGTTCTTGGAGAAATGCCAGGGGCTTTTTAGAAAAGCAGGAAGACTACGGATAAAAACGTAGTCTCTCGATGAACCATAAGAGGGAGAAGGTGGGGGGATAGAGGAAGAGGTTGAGGGGTGAAGGGGGGGAAGAGTGGAAGAGGGTAAGGGGGTGGGTAGTAACTGAAATCCTGTTACTTTGGGAAGGCGAACACAGTAGCCAGCTCACATTCCCCTCTTCCCTAAATCCCAATTAGAAAAATGTGCTGACAGTGGCGAGGGTTAAATATGAACTGTGTTGAAAGTTGCCTTTCACTTCCAAGCTCTCTTTGTTATTTTACCTATAAAAATGTTACGCGAAAGGCGGATGATATGCTTAATTGGCGTACCGAAAAGTTCCCTTTGGTCAACCCGGATGTGATTAACCCTATCGAATAGTTTTTACGGTGTACTTGAAAAAAAAAATATATATATATTATTAAGAAAGGGGTGGTTTGCTGTTCATATTTACTGACTACATCGATGAAATGACAAACCGGCAATGAGCCCATAATCTAAGGCATCAGTCTCGTCTAGTTTGCCATTGACGTGGAGTTTAGGGTTTGAATCTCAGCCGGGTGTACTGAGAATCTATTTTTTATAGATGGTTTTCTGATTCCACTTTAAGGAAACTGTGCGTATAACCCGAACGGGTAGTAAGACGCGGTGCTATTAATAATAATAATAATTTAAGGAAACTGTAGGTACAATCTATCTAGATTCAATCTCCACCTTTATTCCATAGGTGTAAATATGAGCATAGTCCAAACGGGTATCAAGACGTGGTGTACGTGAAAAAAAAAGTGATCTTTTGACATTTAATATCGAGCAAAATAGACTGCTGCAAGATTATCATTCAATGGATCTCAAGCACTCTACTCAAAAAGGACCTACGTCTTATAGTGGAATCCAAATTGGAGTTGCCCTGGCCTCGAGTCGAATCGAAACCCTTAGATCCGAGTGTTCCGCAGTTAGAAAGTATTTGTTAGTAGTGGAAGAACAAAGTAGCCCCCTAATTAATATTGCAAACACGCCCCCATCCTCTTCCCCTCCCCCTTTTTTCAACTTGGAGAACACGTATCCTAGATGTGAAGGTACAGACAATATGACTGATGCTGGAGATGTCAGCCGCATCCCCCAACTCCTCACATTGCAATATCAACAAAATGCATCCTTGAGTTTCTTCGGGATTGCCAACTTACCATATCAAGCGATGGTACAAGAAAATGGGCCATAGTTTCAAAACTTGTGAGTAAGCTCGCAAAGACCTAGTTTGAAGCGTTTGAACTGCGAAAACTGAAGTCAAGTCACACAAGCGACTTCCGAGAGGATTCGACTCCAGCAAAACATTATGCGTGACATGACTTTCCTATCGCGCAGAACCGGCGCAACCCGGGTAATACTGGAAAATGCGCCCCCTCCCTCCCAATAACAAATATTAAGATTTTGTAGCTTATGCTTGGAAAATTGTTTCTTAAGAATTACCCGCCTCGGTGGCGTATTTAGCTAACGAAATAGTCTCGTGTTGAGCTAGAATGCCCGTTACGGGGAGATCGAAGTTCAATCTCGCTCGGGTGAACTGAGGGTGGTTTTTCCTAAAAAATTTCCTCTTACCCTCCACGCAAATGCGGGTTCACTTCCTCTATATTCAACCTTGCCAATTCCTAGCCCATTAGAGTAATTAGTACTTAAGCGTACAGCCCGCAAGGTTAGTAAGACGCTGTACTGGATATTATTCTTGAGAATTTATTATTATTATTTTGAAATTATTATTAGTTTTGTTATTTGGGTTAGAAAGAATTGACAACTTATACTACTAATTATTTTGAATAACATTTTTATTTACATTATTTGTTACTTTATCCTCTCTTAAATCTATCACGTCCTGCTTTGATTTCAGCAAAAGTTTTTAATTAAATCGCAGATATCTATAAATTCTATTCTATTCGCTTGTATAAAACATAACTTAATAGATCATAAGCGTTACACAGCCAATATGTATAATACAAACTGATGAAACGGAGCAAAGTTTGTATAAATCTGATTAAATATGTATGGTCTTATGCAGCTTTAGTCTGGTCCCATCAGTTTGTACAGTAAAGTTTAGATATGAACCACGGGAAAACGTCGAATATAGACTACACGCCTTTTGAATGTAACCTCATATAAATCGCTTGAACTCCACGTTTACGTTAGACTCTTCTTGCTAGCTGCTAGACTATTAGGCAAACATTCTTTACTCAACAAGAAAGTTTAAATATGTTTTTAATATAATTTTAAAAGAAGATGGTATATGAATGTCGATTAAATAAATGGTTTTTTTTGTCCAAAAACTTAACAATAACCCTCTTAAAATGATTATTTTAAAAGATACTGCTTAATAAATATAATTTTTCACTATATAAGAAATTAACTATAGGAGTATGAAACTAACAGATCACACAATCCCTCAACGTAATATATTCCCAACAGGTGAAAACTCTGTTAAAATTTCAGCTAGAAATACAAAATCAGAGAAAACGTACGATTACACTAAATTACAAGCGGGCGTTTACTTGTACAAGCTCTATTTAAACCATAGTTTTTCAATTTATGTTCAGTTTAAAATTAAAACTACTATATCACAAAACACCTCTTGACTTCAACGTAATATATTTACATAGACTGGTAAAAACTTTGGTAAAAATCCAACTGAAAACCGCGAGTTTCTTCGGAGGAAAAGGTAAATATAAAACCAAAACATATCATTGCTTTAGATGCATAATGCGGTCTTTCAGGAAACCAATATCTGAATAAAACTATTTATTTATGTGAAAGAGAAATAAACCGACTTAATTTTCCATTTTAATCACCTGCCATCTTGACTTGGTCGGTAACATGCATTTGTACTAATCTAGATCACGAGTTCAAATCTCATTGTTCATCTTTTTGAGAGAAAAAAAAAATAACTTTTCAAATCATAAATTGTGTTGATAAGGTTGTTTTTAATTTTAAATCTTTATAAAAAAAACTTAGTATTTGAGCCTATTTAAACTTTCCCAATATTATTATTTATATTTTATAATAGCTAACAAGCTAGATTAAAGGCTGTACATCAACTTAAATATGTTGCTTGTAGGCTATTATTTAAACAAATTATGAATGGGTTTCAAAACCTAAAAAATATGCAGCTTTAAAAAAATGTTGCGAAATAGAAAATAAAACCATTGTAGGCCTATATTGATAGTATAGTAGAATTGACAAGTATTTAATATCCAACTTGATCCAAGTTTTAAAAGGATTTATTTTGGAATCTCAAACTACGAAGAAAGACATGCCGTAACCTAAACTACATTTATTTATTTTTTATTGTAAAATCTAGTAAATACTTCTATAATTCTAGCAATTTTCGAAACAATAATCCTGGTAGCAAACAAACTCAAAATTTAAAACTTATAAAATTAACTAAATCGTTCTTCACGGTACACACAATGGAATTAAAGCGTTTTCTTTTGTTTACACATTTTATACAATGGCGCGTTTTAGTACCTTGGCCTCAAATTTTGAAACGCCATTGGTTTTCTAGTGTTGCCAGAATGAAAACTCAGTCGCTAGAGTAACCGGCATTCTGTAACACACCAACTCGCAGTACAACAGCACATTTCTGATCCAACTCGCGGTTTAGCTTGTTTGCGAGTTTTCCCACATTTTTCAAACTAGGGGCCCTGAAATGGATTGTATTTTGCCCAGCAGTATATTACTTTTTTTTTTCTAAAGTAAGTATTAAAAATGCAAAAAGACACCAACAAAAAACCAGCGCATAGGTCCGCAACTAAACCATTAATCGTCACATATAAACTACTTTCGACTTCACTAGGATACAAAAAATAAAAGTTTCTTTTTGAGGGTGTTGGGAGTGAAGGGGTAAGGATAACCATCGTCAGAATTTTAGATTCTTAAACACTAAAATTCTGCAATACTGGCCAATCGGGCTTTTTTTGTAAATAGTAAATCAATATTATTAATAGATAATATTGTTACGTTATATATCCTGGATATTACTTTCAACATAAGATCCCAATATTGGATGCACGATAATCATTGTACAAGTAGTACAATTAAAGCGAAGTAGAATCCGATCACAAGAGTTGGCAATACTTCTTTAAAGAACTAAAGACCATAAATACTTTCATCTCTGAGAAATCGCCGCAGATTCCACATTTTTTGTTTTGGAACCAATGTGGTGACCATGTGTAGCTATCAAAACTGAGTTCTGGTCCCAAATGAGAGTCCAAGGTTGACAGATCTGAATTTCTAGAAAACAAATTTGTGGCAAGCATGGGGTTTATAATGATTAAGAAATTTAAGTTTTCTATTTTTTTTTTAATGGGGCTGTAGGTTTTATGAACTTACTTAGACTTCAAAAAGTTACTAGCCTAGGTATTAAGGAAGGGATACAAACATAAATTGGTAATAATTTTTTTACTTTGGTAGGAGCAGGGATTTTACGCCAAAACATTGGAAAGTTCATACGGTGAGACTAAATTTATATTTATTCATTAAACAATTTTTTTTGCACCACATTTTACTATCTGTTCAGGTTACACGCATATGTACCTGTAACAATTCCATTTTACACATACCTTTGTTTTATAGACAATCGGTTCTAATCAAACGTGATAAATAATCAAAATGTATTTAATTTACATTAGGCCTATATTTCGCAGTAAGTATCAACGTGGCGCAACATCCTTCTGTTTTTCTCTATCGGCCACCCAAGAAAGAAGAACACGGGGGGTGAAGATGAGGGATGATTGATTGCATCCCGTTAGTCGAATATTCTAGAAACAAATTCTTCGTCAACAACCCTGTTGGAAGGCGGAGAGGAGAATACTCGCGGAAGAGTCACCTGCGTTCGTCGAGACAAAACTTATGTTTTTATCAATCACAATTTAATCATCCCAGTTCCATAAGAAGTAAAATATCAGCACATGTGATATCAGCTAGCATAGTCACCTTGTCCAGTACAGCAATAACGCTGAATAAACACTTCATTAAATTTACATTAATTATTTCAGCGGTTCCCAAACTTTCTCGACGCACAAACATCTGAGTTGCACACACCCCCTGGTAAATATTCATAGCAACTCACTTAATTTTATACCTAATTTTTTTTAATAAAATTTAGTTATTAAATGTAATCAAAATGTATAATACCTTTAAATTAACCTACAATAGCTTGGTAGGTACTTTGGGATACCCTACCAAATATAATTAAATAATATTGAAACTACTTAAAGTTCAAATACGTATACATTAGTTTCAAAAATTAAAACTTATATTAAATAAGAAAGTACTGCAGTAACATTTTCTTATCGTTACTATCTCAATATTATCACATTTCACATGTTTTTGAAAGTGGTACTGGAAATTGCTGCTTTGACATAACAGAAATACCCTCCTTTAATCCCAAAATTTCATGCCAATTTAAGTTTAAAAATTGTAACAAGTTTTAACAGATACTCACCTATTCATGTGACTTAGTGAGAAGGATGCCTGCACTTCCTTTGGATGGCACGGAGCTTTAAAGTCAGGAACCACAATCGATAAATAAAGTCTCAAGTCACTTTCAGCACCGAGTCTGTTTCTGTATTTATTTTTTAAATAGGCATATGAAGAAAAGGATTTCTCGCTCAAATACGTAGAAGAAAATTGTAACAAAGCTGCAATATCTTTATTCTCTAATAATGAGAACTCTTCCTTTAAATAACCATACACCAATTAATGACAAAGATTTATACATTTTCTGTCATTCAAAATCAGTGGCAATTTCAAAGAGCTGCTCTTTTTCACTCACGCTTAATGTGGAGGATTTCAAAACTGCTCTCTCTTCCAGGGGATTGCGAATCCTTGTTATTATTGGATATAGCTGTGATCGATCAACTAAAGTTCAAGGCTTTTGGCGTGCGCCAGCCCCACGAACCACCAAGAGACGAATTACAAATTACAAATCCGCACCTAGTGTAGTCACCCCATTTCGAGAAAATAGACGAATGACGAATTTACGACGAATTGTCTATAAATCACGAACACACACTACGCAACAAAAACAAGGCATAGTCAAAACGCGGCTTTAGAGAGACCATGTGGCCACCGAAGAAGGTAACACAAAGTTACTTGCGTCTTAGCTTGAAGAAGGGCTCATGCGAGAGATTGTGTTGCTGATGACAGTGCCTCTGACTAGACGTGTATTAATAACAACTTGTGAATGTGTGGAATGTCAGGCCTCCACCGTGGTTCGGATCCCACGTTAAGCTGTAGGTCCTCCATTTCATATCACAATCACCATACCATTACACATTAGCGTAAGTGTGTACAACCCGAATGGGTAGTAAGACGTGGTAATAATAATAATAATAATGTAGGGAAGGAGGGGATATTTTCATAAATGGTTTATCACACTCCCTACAAGCAAATTCGGAAATTTGAATCAGGGTTATACCTTACTCGTCCCTACCCCAATAATGTATATACGCGTATAGCCCTAACGGATGATAAGAAGTAGCGTACAAAAAAAAACTTGTAAGCGATGCTAACAAGGGGGGAATACAGTCATCTGCAAGAATAATGGAAAACCCATCTCGGATAAAAACATCCTCGGGGCAATCTGGCTTCCGGGTCGATGTCAGGGAAGTAGTGTGTATTTTTCTGTCTCAAGTTTCTATTGTCTTGTGATGATGATCCTTAAGGATTCCCCCCAAACATTCAAATATGAGGAATGAGTTATGAGGACAACCCTCCTCCACCGTGGTTGTTGGTCGAGATCAACCCGCAGACCTAAGATATCAGTTGCCGATCAAGCAATATCCTCGTGCTGCAGTTGACTGCGAGTACTCGTGACTTGCATCCATGAATAAAACAGGCAATGAACTCACAAGACAGAGTAGGGCGTACTGCAAGCATGCGCAGTTGCACAACATGACATTAACCACCACCACATTTACTCATCCCGATAAAAACAAAATGTAATGCAAATTCTAATGTTTTGTCAGTGTCTTTGGCCAGCCTAAATAAGAGTGGACTACGCGTATTATTGAGTGTTAAAAGCGTGTGAACATTCATATGTAACTTAAGGAGCGAACAGAGAATTTTTAACGTATTATTTGATACATTTCAAGAGATTAAGTTTAATTTCAGTTAAAAACTAGACAAATATTATGTGAGCTAATTATATAAATAAACTTTATGCAATTCTTTTAAGCACCGAGTTATACTACCCGTTCAGGTTATATGCAATATTAAAAATGTACATAAAGTGTCGACATCATTCTGAGGTAAAATCGCACAAAACATTTTTCTTTAATGAAAATATTACTTTTGACCACTAATGAAAATAAGAGACCTTGTTTTCTTCAGAGTATATTAAATAAACAAATCAGGATTTTGGATGGGAGAATGCACATAGAACACAGGAGATATTACATTAGTTAAACCTACGTCATTTAGTTTATAGTTTAGTTTTTTTTATCAAATATAAATTTATGTATGTAATGCATAGACATAAATACTATAGAATGGTTACTTTTCATCATCGGTCAAAATAAACCCCCTAAAACTATTAAAAACTATTACTCACAGTGGTGGTCCCATAATATACTGTAGTGTCGGTAATTAATGGATCGGGGTTTGAGTATCGAATGGGTGCACCAAGGGTGGTTTTTCATCAACTTTCTACGTTAATGCAGATGCATAGTAATAAACCATATTTTAAAACGTATGAAATAAACAATACATGGAAACTACTAAATTAATACTGTGACGTCACAAATAGCTGTTATTCTTCAGGATGACATGACATTTTTGATAGAGACCACTTATCATGTTTAAATTTTAAATTTTTAAAGTTTTAATCTATATCATAGTCACCATATTTTACACCCACTAGTGAACCCAAATTACATCTAGATACTCCAGCCAGGTTGCGGTCTACATCTTTCTAGCTACTAATAATCATTCTATTTGCTTCTTTAAGGGTGAAATGTAAAGATTACGAGTTAAGGGGAGATTTTATAGCAAAGCGTTTTTTGGTCAAAAGAAATCAAATAATTTTTCGGTAAAAACATTCAGTCTGATTTTCTTTACATGGTGATATCAACAGTTGTTGACTATCTGTCAAGGGTGTCCTGGAATTTAAAAACAAATTTTTCTTCTTCGTGTAAAAAAATTATCATCTAGTGCCACTATGATCATTACAGATAGTCAACAAAGGTTGATTTGACAACGTGAAGAAAGTTAAAATATGTTTGTAATGAGGCAATATTTGATTTTGGCCAAAAAAAGTTTTTCTTTAAGAACTGAAAGAACAGTGCCTTAACTCGCGTTCCCTACGCTCCCACCTTAACGTTCAAAGGGTAAGTAATGTTTTTATTTATATAAGTTGTAAATCTTGCACTTTTATTGCATCCAAAGCGATTATCCCATTTTTTATTATCAGTTATCACATACGCCTACAGTTTACTTTGATATAATTCGATGTTCGAATGGTCTAAAAGGCGTCTCTTTCACAATAGACTGAACAGCCGATGACGAGAGATCTGGGTTCGATTCCAGAATGGTCGTATAAGTTTTTCATAAATGGTTTTCCACTCTCCCTCCTCGCAAATGGAAGTATAATTAATTTAAATTCAACCTCTTTAATCCCTAATACATTAGTTTAAATAGTGCATATATGTATGGCTAGAATGGATGGTGAGATGCGGCGAAAAGAAATCATTGACGCCGAAATCAATGTTAACCTCCATATTAATTAATAGTCACCTGCTTAGATAACTGCATCGTGTAAGGCATCACTATTACGGTAGACTAGACTGCCGATGACAGGGAGATCGGGGTTCTAGTTCCGGTCGGGTATACAGAAGGAGATTTTTACAAAATAGTTTTCCCCTCTCCCGCCACGCAAATTTGGGTACACTTTCTCTGAATTCAACATTTCTCATACCTATCTCATTAGTGTCACTGGTACGTATTCGTATAACATGAACAAATAGTGAACGCGGTGCTTAGAAGAATAATACAAACTTTCTCAAACTGTTTAATATGGCTTCGAAGGTAGTTTTCAAAAATATGTTTCGAGTAAACTACCTTCAAGTAGATTTTTTTTCATAAAAACACATAATTTTTGTTTACATATACATTTTAAAAGAAATTGTTCAAATATATTTAACAAAATTCAAATTTTCAAAAATAAGTTATTTGTACAACACCATAAAATTATTTTTTTGTAAGAATAAAAAGTGTTCATATTTTTCATGAACAACTATTCACAGATTCCCATTTTGAACTCAATCAAGGTCAATTTACAAAAAATCAAATTTTCTATCATTTGTCATTAATAAGCTACCCTTAAATTAATTTATTTGAGATAAATTAAGATACAATATTATTGATAGTGTAAAATAGACCCCCAATACCAATTTTGAACCAAATTGTTAGTGCTATCTTTAGAGAAAATCAAATTTTACAAAAATCAGTCATTTGTTTACTATTTTAAATGCTTTTTAAGAAAAATAAATCAATATAATTATTTAATATAATACAAGCATCTTAAAAGATACTCATTTTGAAAGAAATAGGCAAATCAATTGTCAGTAAGCTACCCTTCAACGAATATTCTACCCAAAACCAACTATACATTGCTATGTATCATTTCAAACAAATCCTAGTTATGGGTCTTAAACCAAAGAGTTTTAACCATTTTCGAAAAATTTGTAATTCAAAAATTACTAATCAGTAAACTACCCTTAATTTAAGGGTAGAGTAAAAAAAACTATTTTGTGATGTAGCCCTATAAAATCTAGATATCAAGTTTGAATAAAATCCATCAAACCATTTTGGGTCCGTGGCCAGACCTAATTGTATAATCCACGTAAGATTAGTCATAATCTATAGATCTATTTTTTCACGATGTTTTATGATAAATTGGTCTAATTTTAAGGAATATTTTGACATCCATTCACCCCCTCTATGGCCTTTTAAGGTGCAGCCGAAGGGAGTGCGAGTAATTTTACAGTTTTTATAGCATTACATTTTTTTGCCCAACATAATCAAATCTTTCTCCAGTAGCGACATACAGTTTAGTTTTTTCCACATATTAGCATGTGCAGGAAACTAAACTCTTGTGTTGCTACTGGAGAAATATTTTTTTTTATTTTGGCCAAAAAAGTGTAATGCTATAAAAGCTGTAAAAATACTTGCGCTCCTATCTGCCGCACCTTAAGGTAACCATCCACAGGTCAACATCGCACGAATCGCACGCATCGGATTCAGTCAGTTCAGTTGTTCGTGAACTACTTCTTATGAGTCAGTCGTTCGTGAACTTCATCTTTCGCGACCGATCTACATCTTTCAGTTTAGTCCTCCACCAGTTCGAAAACTACCGCGTGTGAGTCAAGTTATTGTTTCCCCATCACATCACTAGTTACATAGTACTCACAAATCAAATTTAGAATATTTATTTTCATAATAGCTTTTATAAGTTTAAAATTTAAGAAAAATATACTTAAATAAAATAAATATCCAGTTTTTAATCAGAAAAATAATACTTTAAAGTCAAATTTGATGAGTTATAATAGCACCAGCTGTTAGATTAATGACAGTTTTAAAATATTTTAGCTTCATCTTAACGACTACCCGGGCCAATTATGTAATTATAGAAATTAGGACAATGATGGTTATTGTTTGGAAATCCGTATGATCCGGACGCAGTCACAATACTAAATAAATCCGATTCGAGCGACTCGTGCGATGCTTACCTTTAAAATCCCGTTTCGCCCTACGGATAACGTCTAACGTCTAACTTAAGAAGTAATAGGTGACCTGGTGGTCTAGGGGTAAGGTGTCGGACTTCTGTGCTGGGGGTCCAGGGTTCAATACCCGGTCCCGGCACAGATTTATCTGATTGCCAAACACCTTCCTTCACCTCTGACAAGACATCTTGTGAATGTGGGGAATGCCAGGCCTCCACCGTGGTTCGGATCCCACGTTAAACTGTAGGTCCTCCATTTCATCTCCCAATCACCCTACCATTACACATTAGCGTAAGTGCGTATAACCCGAATGGGTAGTAAGACGCGGTGCTAATAATAATAAGAAGTAATAAAACTTGAACCAGACGACGCATCATGGTGGGTTTTTCTGTAGTCTAATTTTAAAAATAGTGGAATTTAGATCAATTAAACCATTCCATAATATTTAAATTAATGTTAAGCCGCACCGCATAGACTTTCTCGGTCCTTTAACCTAAAATAGAGCTGGATGAATTTAACTATAGAGGAAAAAACTATTTACAAAATATGAAAATAAAAAAATAAAAGGAAAGACTGAAGATCTCAATACCGCCTCTCTTCTTGGAAATTCGAGAAAAAAACAGTTGAAAAATATAGATTTTAATGTTTTTTTTTTAAACTGTCAAACTGATCCCAATTTCGGTGTTGTCAAGTAGGTTCGCCGAAAACCGAAAGTAGAATCAGCCTCAGTGGCGCAGTGATTCACACGCTGTATGTTTACCCATCATGCATTGCAACGCTAACTAGAAACAACTGGTTATCAACATAGTTTATATTCTATAGGCTAAACATCTATACTTCATTCACGGTAGGATGTTTACCTCTGAAAGGTCTTTTTTCCTACCAATATCCTACTATATAATAGATTTCTGGTAGGAAAAAAGGCCTTTCAGAGGTTAACTCCTACCGTGAACGAACTTTATTTAAGATCATTCTCCCGATGGATGTTTTCAATTATAACGCTGTGCCGTGGCACAATCCAATACCCCGATACACACGCTTTCCATTAACTTTTTTTTTAATCTCCTCACAAAGGTCCATTAAGCTAATTTCTTTCGTCTAACTGTAGAGCGCATGTGTTGTCAAATACACGTGCGCACTGATTTGAGATGGTTGGTTCTCTTGTGCCAAACTTCTCAGGCAGAGCAGACGAAACAGAAATGAGTTGAACTTAAGCAGAACAGCTCGAGCCGATAAAGCGGCAATCTTATGATTTGACTTAGAGCTCGTCACGTGACCACGTTTCTGTTCTGCGACCGTGTGAATCCACACAGTAATTGTGTATCTAACTCCCCGGATATTCAATCGTGAAATTGTGATATCGTCTCACCAAACGCGATGCGACGGACTCCTTTGTTACACTAAGGACAAGTACAAGTCTGGGTCCAGGTCCTCAACTTTGTGGAAAGACCGGACCGGACTGTTTATAAAATAAAAACACACTGTTTTGCTGTCTCATTCATAATATTTTACGATATTCTTATTATTTTATAGTTACTGATATATATATATATATATATATATGATAAATGAAAGCCAAAGATCTTATGACTTACGTATGCATATATGAAAGTAGATTTAGTATATTTCTATAAATGTAGGCTGCGGTCCTTCGTACCTACTATATCTTCTGCAAGGCGCACTAAACTAGAAAACTTCCGACCGATCAGGTAGGCCCGACGTTCAAATTTGACCCACATATGGACAATGAACATTGTTTTATCACAAGGGAGTTTATCCTTCTCTTTCCGGAGGAATAGCTGGTAATGTTATTAAATTTATCCTCTTTCCAAATATTTAGGTAAGATGATCCATAGCGCATCCGAAAAATAAAAGTAAAGGAAGGTAAATTAAATGACATTAGCAGATTGATAAATTTCCATTGGACGGATGTATAGAGGGAGAAACAGCTAGGATAGACGGATAGAGGGAGAATCGGATAGAAGGACAGATGTATAGACAGACATATTGATGGAGAAAGAGAGATGAATAAAAGGACATGGGTACAAAGAGACAGCTGAATAGATATGGAGACAAGTACAGAGACAGACACGTGAGATGTGAGATGTGAGTATGTCGGTAGAATGTGAGCTCTGACATGTTCTAGAGCAGCGCTCTCAGCGAGTGAGCTAACTGGAGGAAGAGTGAGTGATGAGATATCGAGCGATTCGTCCTTTATTATTAATGGAGGAAAAACAAAAGAGCGAAAGGTTGCGTGATATAACAAGTGCAATGCCTGCAGAACACACTGCGGGACGGACATCCCTTTGAGACAGAATATGTTGTCATACAAAAAAAGAGCCTACAAGCTCACAAACACACTATATTATATCATATATAATATATATAAACAAAATGAAGAGTTTGTTTGTCATGAGCATTGCGCGATATCTACCGCACGCACAGGGCTGACATTTTAAAATCAGTAATCCTGTGCATCTCGAAGCTGGAATTTTAAATTTATTATTGGATTTTTTTTAATTTATTAAAAATTGTATCGGAAGAAATGAAATGAAGTTTTTTTTAGTCTGTTTGAAGCAAAGAAAAGCGTTGCTCGGGGTAACCTTGCAATTCATTGCGCGGTTACCCCAGGCAACGTCAAGTACTTTTATTTATAATATATGCATTACCATTTATTCAGACAAAAATCACATGGGAGTCTTAGTATAGCAAGATGAAAATAGAACAAATTATTAAACTCTTATTTTCAGTTTTTTTAAAGGTAAAAAAATATATATAAACGTTAGAGCATATGTACCAAACAAATCAAACGTTTTTTTAAATGTTTTATTGGAAAACATATAATACTATATTCTTAGAGCAATCAAAGAGTATTTCCAGAAGAAAATTAAGTTAGCTAATTAAGTAATTTTAGTCTAGGCTAGCAGTACAACGCGTAGAAGCAGAATAAAAACAACAAAAAACACGCTATCAGTAAATGAAATGAAAAAAGATTATCAATACATCGCCAAAATGGTATCTAGCTCTTGAACCAGGTCTCGTACAAACTTCCAGAAGACTCTTATCAAGTTAATTTATCGCATAATTTTAAGGAAACACGCGATTGGTAAATTAACAGTTAAATGGGTTGGTTATCAAGTGATCATGACATCGAGACAATTAGTACAATAACTTTTACTTTGTTTGTGTAGTTTTCAAGCCGCTCGCTGTTTGTAACAATATATTGTGTATTCTTAACTGAATAGTTGGATGCCAAAATCCAACCTCACTTCCACCAAATTACGTGAACTGACATGAAAATAAACATTAAAAAGCCATTTGATTTTTGTGGTAGTGATTTTAAAATGATGAAACAATATAGTGTATTTTCAACATGATGGACTACACCTTATAAACGACAATAATATTAAAGCCGCTAAAATGGCATCGGTATGCTCTTTTATAGAAGGACTTTAATATGAAAGAAAAATACAAACTTATGTAGTCAACAGTTACCTGTTTTCGTAACTTTTAAAACCGAGAATAAAGTTCCTTCTTATCGAAAACGAGTTGTAGACATGGTTATATGTACCATAATGATTATAAAGCTGTATAAATAGATAAATGTGTGATGGGGCATTGATAATGGTGTTGGTTAGCTCAGTTGGTAGAACATTTGCACACTAGTTACAAAAAGGTCCCGTTAAATACCTAATCCCCTGATTCGGCGGGCACATGGTCTAAGGCGTCACTCATGTTGGACTAGACTGCCAATAACAGGGAGAGTGGAGTTCAAATCCTGGTCAGATTTACTGAGGGTGGTTTTTAGGAAATGTATTTCCACTCTCTGTTCATGAAAATGCAGGTACAGTTCCTCTAAATTTAACCTTACTCACTCATCCATACATCACTAGCTTAATTAGTACATGTGGGTATAGCCTGAAAAGGTAGCAAGACACAATGCTTAAAAAACCTAATCTCAAATAAATTTTTCAAACAATATATTAATTACGTTTGTAGTAAGTAGTACCTCCCGACTTTTTTTCTTTCCTTCATACTAACACAGGGGTTATTATTAAATGACGTTAACGGCTTAATCCACGGGGTAGAGATGAGAAGGGTACTTAGGGGAGAAACAACCCCGGGTGAAACTAGAGCCCCGACCTCCCTCTCACCGGCAAACCAGTGTATTGCGACTCGACTCCTTAAACCGCACGACGATCAGTGCGAGTTGTACTTATTAAAGTCCACACGCCACTGTTTATAGATTATAATAGCTACATTGTTGTATTCAATACTAGTTTTCAAGCCTGTCAATATTACCCAACCAAACAAAACCGAACCTTCAATTTCTAACTTAATTAAAGATTAGGTTTTGTTAGCTTGGGGGTGACCTGGCGGTCTAGGGGTTAAGGTGTCAGACTCCTGTGCTGGCGGCCGGGGTTCAATCCTCGGTCCCGGCAAAGATTTATCTGATTACCAAACCCTTCCT